>JAVKLA010000005.1:36321558-36335514 GCA_034782735.1 Sagittarius serpentarius
CCCACTGGGTGGGGGGGGAGCGAGTGAGCGGCTGCGTGGTGCTGTGTTGCTGGCTGGGGTTAAACCACGACAATAACATACAGCAACTCAAAGAGGAAAAAGTTGGAAGATGGTCTTAAGTTTCAAACTAATTATGCAGTATAACACTAGGCCTGCGGTTGTGTGCATTGGCCACTCACAATGGTCGGTCCAAGGACAGATGAGTGGCTGCGTAAGCACAAAGAAGGTACAAAGCACTCTGCTTCCAGCTGTCCTTCTACACACACAGAAGCCACAGCATAGCAATACAGCCCTAGAAATAAAAAATGACGGGTTTGTAGTCCTAGAAACTCAGGGGGTTGGGATAGCTGCACCTCATCAGCAAAGCAAGCAAACAGCTAGATAAGAAAGAAAGGCCATGAGATATTCTCAGTATCTAAGTGCATGCATTACCACCTGGGCTTAGAAACTGTGATGCTGGTTATTTTTTGTGGATTTGCAAAACAGCCCACGATATAGCACTGAGAAGACACTGGAACTAGATAGCATTTGACCTCAGCTCTGAAACATAACTATTAGCCTCCTGCAACCCTGATCCATGTCAAGTAAGTGCATCCAGGAAATAAAATTCAGTCCATTACCGTACTGTTATTACACTAACATAACAGGCTGTGTTAAATAGAACAAATGAGCTCTGAAATGAGGTCTACTTTTACTACAGGTGATGCAGAGCTCCACAGACAAACTACAGCTATTAACCTGAATGGTTTTCTCTGTGAGACATTTTCCTCTTCTATTTACCTTCCTTTCTGCTGAACCTCTCCCTCGCTGTGAGCCTTACAGTCTTCAATAATGCCACATAAGCCAAAGGCGATCAAAACTGATGCTATAGGAGATGCCTACATTCGAAAATCAATTTTACACAAAAATACAAAATATATATAACATGTATATATGTATAACAAAAATTTCCTTCAGTTTCTAACCCCAACATATGGGAAATAAACCCAAGCAATTATAAAAAAAAATATAATACCCAAGCAATTCTCAGCACTTTCACGCAAAAGAGGACAGGAAAGGCTGCCATGTTTCAGTTCATTTTTCAGTGTGCTTAGAGGCAAGGAAAAAGAAAGCAAGCTCCTTTGGTGGTTCCAGGAACACATTCAAAATAAAACCAAAAGATGTCACCCACATAATTCAAACAGTTATTGGCGGAGTGTGAGATGATTCTGCTGTGACCAGCTCTTCAGTAACACTCTAACACAATAAATAAATTCATAGGAATGGTTACTTTTGCTCCATAAGATTCCTTTTCCCTGAAGCGCACTCCCTGAGACCATCACCAGTCTGGTATCATGGACTCAAGAACAGACTGCTTTGGTGATTAGTGACAAAAATAGGTTAAAAATTGCAGGATTTTTTCCTCAGGGTGAAACCACATCTGATGCTGCAGAGAAGCTTCACAAACTGCTGTGTCAGCAGAAATCCTTCTCCCTCGTCTCCATGGATCATCAGAAGCCAACTGCAAATACACTAAATGAGTTGCACAGGCTCTCCTCATTGGTGCTCCACCTCACCGCCAGCCCCCTCCTAACAGCAGATGTAGCCCCACTGTTCCGCTGTACTGAAACTGCTGCGTGCAGATGTGTATTTTCAATTTCACTGCAGCAATGTAATGTTTTTGAGTTTCTGCTTTCTTCCTTCTTTGCTTCTGGGCTTGAGATCAGCCACCTTTCCAGCAGTTCGGAAATAGAGGAGAATCACATGGGAATTACCTTACATTGTGTGGCCAGGGCTGAATTGCCTTGCTTTCCTTTTCTAAGTGAAGTGTAACCTCATGTAATCTTCACTGTTAAGGAGAAAACAATGTATGGAAATAATAGCTTTATTTCTTCCCTTAAGAGCTTATACACAAATAAAATTCTCATCTGCTTCCTAGGAGTAACAGCATTTTTCTCTGTTGCTCCTTTTCTTTCTTTTCTTTATAAACATCAGCTTCTGTGAAGCTGTTCAAAATTCATTCGTTCCTGCTTTACATACGTAGAAACTTTCAGTGTCAGTAAGATCCATTTGTCTTCTGCAAACACATACACCCTGTGAATGCAAGCATTCATAAAGAGAAGCGTAAGCCTATTTCTCTACTGAATCCTGATGAAATGTTTGAGACAAAAACCTGATAGAAAATTAGTCCCACATTCTCGTTTTTCTTCTTATGACAAATATTTTATTTGCTACTTCAGAGAAACCCTAAATGAGTAGCAGCAATGACTTCTGACCCCAAGTCTCTTGTACAGAAATAATGCAGCCATTTAAATTATGTTCTGTCCTGTGTTGAATCTTACATTATTTATTAGTTGTGTTAGTTTCTACATCCCACACAATGCAGGTATTTGCAGTTTTATTTAGCCTTTCTGTGTAAGCTAATGCAGAATTAAAAATGCCCCCGTGGTGGATAAGGTCACTTTGTAAAAGTGACACCGATGTGACCCCGGTGTGTTTGCATATCTATAAATTCCCTCTATGACATTCCTGTCATGTTTGCTCAGTGAACAAGTAATTTGCCACTCCCATTACTTCAGGTACAAGGTAGCTTGTGAAAATCAATCTTCTTTCTGCTTCATACATCACAGCCTGTAACAGACACAAAGCGCATTCTGATTCTGAAATGAAGCTGGGGGAAAACACAGACCTATTCTCATAAGTTACTTTCTTTGATCTCAGTGGGGAAGGACAGAAAGAGAATAGTCATTGAGCCTAGCAAGGCACGCAGGTCTTACGTAGGAGTCGCACAAGAAATCTCTCCATGCAAAGCAAAAGGGGTGGGGCTTGTTGTTTGTTTGAAAAAAGGTTATCGTTTACCAGTGTGGATCTTTTCATAGCAGAATAAGTAACCCTACAGAGCTTAGCCCCGCTACTGAGAAATATTTGGAAACAGTTAAAAGCATTGTTGGCAGACCAATACAGTAAGGCTGTCACTGTTAACTTTCAGCTGAAGTGTACTGGTGGAAGCAGACTGAAGAATTTTAGGCTTAATGCCGTAAGGAGGGCTTTTGAAAGGCTACTGTGCTGAGATTTAAGACACTGAAGCAAATGAATTCTTCTTCCCAAAAGTACTTAAGCATATGACTGACGTGTGTGCCCATACTTGTCTTCTATTTAAATCAGTGTGACTTAAGCACATCATACTTAAATTTAAGCACATACTTTCCCAAACAGAGATGTATGTACGCAACATGAGTCCTTGTAAAACGATTAGCAAGTGAGCTTTTATAAGAGACAGTTTCAAGAAAAGAAAATATATCTCGAATACTTGAAAAACAAAAAGTCATGGAATATATGAAAATATGCAATAAACCAAAAATAATTTTTCTTTACGTACTGCAATTAGTTTCCCAGTAGCGGGAAACTGGAGACAGATGCACATACAGGTAATTACATTTGCCAACAGTATCTCACAGCACTTGGATGTGAAATTTACATATATATTATTGTTTCCAAAATCTGATAGGCATGGATGCTTAAATTGCCAGAGGTAGAAAATGTTTCAGGCACCTAGCTGCATGTCACCTCACAGCTAGACACCCTGAGAGATTATGGGAAAAACTTTTTTCTTCCAAAAGAGTATGTATGGTTGTGATACTGCCTTGAAAACTCCAATGATACTGATGAATGGCCTTCCCTTTGAATTGCTGTCAGTGTTAACCTCCCCTGCTTCCAGAGTAACACCACTTCTTTGTAGACGCAGTGGATTGTAATTTGCACCTTCATTAATTTTCAGATGCAACACTTAACTGAAAGTAATAAAGAAAGCAAAGAAAGAGTAAACAAGAAATGCACTGTCCTCCTAGCCAGCTTCAGCTCAAACAATACAGATGTATTTAACTGTGCATATATTAAATTTCTTTCTTGGTCATTTCATCATGACCAGCAAAGGAGTGTTCACCTGATGAACACTGATGCTGACATATTACTAAGTACAGAGAAAGAAAATGTCATGAATTTTTGTGGGGCTAGGTTCTGTACTTCTATGTATTTATGAAAATAAAAAACTAACAGTACTAATCTGGCATTAGACCTGCACATGCCATTCACTGTGTTTTTAAGTGCTAACATAAAACATTATGGAATATTTAAACATCCAAGATATTCTAGTATCTTCAATTTGCCCAATGATGTCCTACATCCTTGTGAAATAAGCTCTCACAGTTCGGTAGTGTTCGGTATTAGAAGGTACTTAGGCTCCAATTCACATCATTTTCTCTTATTACTATGCCACTTTAAACTTTTTCTCTCCCAGTTTCTGTGCTAAGGAAGCTTTAAGTTGTAGGGGGTACTATCTATTCACTTAATCATCACAGCAGTAGTGTTTGCTTATATCTTACATGTGATCCTCTTGCAGATAGTTATTTAAATTTTTTTTATTCATATCTCACTAACCAATCAAAAGTTTAACTGTAAAAAAAAAGGATAACAGTTCAATGGGCTTTGAACAAAACGTCTCACTGAGTCCTGAATCAGTAGGTATACTCTGATTTCATAAAGGCCATCACAGTGGCAGAGATAAGCCTACAAATCTATCAACGCAGAGCAAGCATCAAATATTTGTGGAGAATGGCAACTGAAGTGCCTATATTTAAAAGCAAGGACGAAAATGATCTGGGCAAGTGTAAGCCTATTAGTCTGACCTCTTCAGTTTGCAGGAGCTTAGAACAGGCTTTGAAGAAAAAGATAAATTAAAGACAGAGAAGTAAATAGAACATAGGATAAAGTGTAGCAGTGTTACCAAGGGTAGATTGTGCCAGACTAACCCGACAGCTTTTTTGATAAGATAGCTGATATTCCAGACAAAGAAATGAAGTAGATATAATTTGTCTGGATTTAGATAAAGCATTTTCTACAGAGTCACGCCGGAACTTACACATTAAGCCGAAGACTCTGTGGATTACTAAAAGAACTGAAAGGTGGATCCAGGTGCAGCAAGTAGTACTGAAAGGAAGTATCAGGGATTAATAGCATTTCTGCTACAAGTTGGGAATTCATCATTTGAAACAACACCTGTAAAAAACAACTACTTTATTTTAGTTGATCGCCAAGAGCGCATCAGTATTAATATGACATGAGATGGCTGTGAAAAAGGCAAATCCTATAAATTACTAAATGAGGTATTTCTAGTAAAGATACAGAAGGGAAGGTATGAATTTTCTTAAACTGTCGCTCAAAATAATCTATACAATTCTGGCCAGACATCTTCACGAAAGAAAAACTGAACCCACAAAACATATAGGGACAGACTTCTACGATGGTCACAGGAATGAAGACTCTACCACAGGAGGAGTTTGAAAAAGCTTGGCTTGTGGAGCAAAGCAAAGGCTGAAGGGAAACAGAGAAATCAAGGAAAGGAACCACAGTGAGGGCTAGAAGCATATCCATAAGAAAAGGATTAGATGATTATGATGAGGACGCTCAGCTCAGTGATTCAGGAAGTCTCTTCCAGTCTTGTCTCTGCATTAGTATCATGATTCCTTTTTTGTACATTAGTAGAGGAAGTCAAGTGCCATTTTTTTCACGAAAAAAAATAAGCAAGTTCTTTCCAAGTGCATTACAGTAGTGTTTTTTTCCAAGTCACTTCACTCTTCTCAAAAAAACAGAAGTCACAGGATTTGTCTCTGTGATATCCTATGTGAAAAAACCTGTGAGGTTTCTCGCTAATGACCTGAACCCACGCTGGGTTCCATCCAAAAATTGGCCATGCTGATGAACATATGATTAATATGAACATTCCTCTATTTTTCAACATCTTCAAGGCATAATTGCCATCTCTGTGTCATAAAATTTAAGATGACCCAAACAGTCACAGTACTAAAATCGCTTTTTGACTAACTTCAGTGGATTAAAGTCGTACTGTTGGGCATGGGCGACTATTCCATGATTAAGACTCCCTCACTTTTTTTAGAATGCACTCTTTTTTCTATCACTCTTGCCTTAAACTGAAAATCTTCCTATTGTCATCCTGTTTTTAACATGACATCATGAAAACATAGAACTGGCAAGCATCACAACTGTCAAGATATGAAGGAGTCTTGTTTTCTGCAAGAGTCCAAATGTAGAAAAATACCTATGTACTTTCAGAAATTAAGCAAGCATTTTAAGATAAAAATAGAAGAAACAATACCATTAGAAGTATTTTAAGAGTGTGAATACATGAATTTAAAATTTTGTGTTATTACTAAATCCATTTAAAGTGACTACCATCTTGAACATAATGTCTTTCAAGCAATGCTGGAGAACTAATTCTGGGATTCTTACATGGGTGTAAGAATACAGATGAAGTGCTATGGTTATATTATACGATCTTGCCAGACCTGAAATTTAGTATGTTAATGGGAACCATTCAGATTCTACTGCATGACCTCTCTACTGAAGATTAAATTTTGTTTTTCCAAAGAATTCTTCTGGCAAATAGCACTGTGACAGACCTCTGCAGATGAACAGGGAAGCAAGACTCAGCCTAGAGTTCCCCCCTGCTATTTTCATGACAATTATACCTGTCAGTAGGCATAGCAGCACTTCAGACAAATAATACGTAGGTCTTAGCCCAATCCATGTTTTATACCTGACTCCTACACATTTTGGGCCACACTTGAAGGCGAGGGTTCAAGTCTAAATAAAAAATGACAGGTTGCTCAAATCACAGAAAAATATGAAGCTTGCTTGTGCAATGATCAAAATAGCTGTAAGAGCTCACATAACACACTAGGAAGACAGGAGAGTTGTCGATTGGGAGTAAACCTAGTTGAAACAGAATTAGAACACATTCCTCCACTCTTTTAATGTCAAGTCCTAACACATGCTCATTCATCACAGCCACCATAGGCACCACGTCCAGGGGACAAAAGAGTGAAACCAAAGTTAGACCAGGCTCTTCCAAAATACGGACCTGGTACATAACGCAAGTCTCTATTCCTGAGCTAGTGCATAGGAAAAGACTTCTTTCACTCTGAGAGATGCTAAAGAAAGGAAGCCAAGCTGCACATTCAACCTTCAGCTACCAGCTTGGAAGTAGAACACGAAGCCCAGCAGCTAATCCAGATGCAGAACCTTGTACTCAGCAGAGGTATGCCCCCATAGGAACACAAGGAAAAGCTGAATTTTTAACTTACTCGTAGAAAAGTACAGCGGCTTTTTTGTCTATGCACAGGGTTCTGTCAAATATTGGTGGTTTTTTGGCCCTGGCATGCTACCTTATCTGTCACATGGACTATAATAAGTAATGGTGTCTTGAGAATCATGCCATATGCCACACAATTTTTAAGTCTCCTCTCAGTCTCTGTTTCCTCATCAGTGTTCTGAAACAGTAAGAAATTATTAATAACCAGCTTATACTGAAAAAAAATTCAGAGTATTCCTGTGATGGCTTTCTAGGAATGGATTCAAGTCAGGTCAGGATTTGCTTCATTATGGCTGAAATATCTAAATGGCACCCAGTCTTCCTTGCAAAATCAAATCTATTTCCCAGCCCCTTTTCAAACACCCTCTTTTGAAGGGTACCAGCAGCTATGTAAGAGCCATATTGACCATACAATCCTGAGTTTCATCCAAATTTCATCCACCCACTTTGGCATGTACTATGCCAGCCTTGCAATGGCATTTTAATACAGCCAGGAGCTCATTAAATAGCCAGTCATAACCTGCACTTCCCAAAAGTCTATACCCAGCTTCCTACTGCATGACATGTAGCTTGGGATTTGCAGGTAGAGCACAACAGGAGGGTGAATGACAAAACAAATCACTAAATAGTGTTCTGTTCCTCTAGTGCCCTGGATCAGAGACTCTTACGAGGTGCATTTATGTTAGCATTTGGTTTGGAGCTGGACTTCACTTTTCAAAGAAATTTTCAAGTTGTGTCCATTTACTGTGATCTGGATCACATCATGGAATGATTCTGCAGGACATGAAATTAATCCCTTTTAGATGAAAATAAAGCAGAAGATGAGCCTGAGAATGCATCTAATGCACTCCAAGAGTTTAGGGGCGTCCAGTTCAGGGGACAAGAGCTAGTCAAAAACAACCTCCTCCTCCACTAAATGAATATAATGTGGACATCATGCCCACGGCAACAACATTTTAGGTCTACAAAAATCACTTCTGTAGGGATAAACTATTTGCTAATGTCGATGCAGCCCTGTAATCTCATGAGGGAGATAATTATCATCATTATTTTATACTTGGATAAGATGCCCTTTTGGTTGTAATTAATCTGAAAAGCATTTCCAGATCCTCAGCAAAACTCAATGGCATGTTGAAAGGGACCTGTCACTCAGGAGGCCCTCAGACAAGTTCTGATCTGCATTTTAGGGCTATTATTCCTACCGTGACACCACAGCAAAGGGAAGGACAGCTTGCATGCCAAAATCAGGGAACAGCTACCTGCAGTACATCCCCCTAATTTAAAGCATAGAGTACAGAATAAATTACTTCAAATTACTCAGTGAATTGTTCCTTTTTATGAAACAGCAAAGCCCTTGTCTTTCAATGCAGAAAATTAAAGACAAGAGCTTTGCTGTCTTTTTTCACACTGAGTACTACCTAATCTACAAGCAACTATACTGTTGAAGGAAAGTACAACTCATTGTAAAACTGTCAAACTGGATACTTGATTGGCTCCATACCTGCTATTCTCAGCCATTGGATTATTGGCAGTTTTTCCCCCCGAGTCTGGTAGCCAAGCTACCAATAACTACACTTTTAAGATGCGTAGGCTGACCCTTTTAGGTGAACAACGGGAATCGACGGGCCAAAAGGGAAAGCCTAAGAAATTACTGACTGGAGGTGGGACAGGCCCTGGCCAGCAAGGACCTGCCCTGCCCACCCCTCTATGTCCCCTGGCCCCGAGGGAAGGCACTGGCTTCGTGTTGTCCTGGCAGACAGGACCTGCGTCAAGGCCCAAGCCCAAGTACATTTCAGTTGACTTTATCCAAAAAAATAAAGGTCATGTTCATAATTAGATTAAAATTCTTTTATTCCAGCCTAGCAATGTAAAATGTCCCTAAATTAGAAGTTTATTAGAGTAAATTAATCTGATTCAAGAGGTTCCCTAATACAGATTTAGCTGTGAAAATCCTCAGATGTTACCATATTTACAACAGGATTAACTGTTTCTAACAAACTCTGCATTTGCATTCTTATGCATGATCAGTGGAAAAAAAAAATTCTTTACTTTCACTTGTATTTCATTGTTAAGGAAGGTTATGTCATTATACTTCTATAACAATTGCATTAACAGCACCAGTATTAGACACAAGGATGTTCAGGATTCCACACGTCTTTCTTCAAAAGAAGGGGTTCCAGCCAGAGTTTGTAGTATTTATGATTAAAGAGCTTTTTTTTTTATTTTCATTCTTCATTTTATAATAATTAATTGGAACTGTCTAGGAACTAAGCCAAATAATGCCTATTCTGCTGTCAGTAACAATCTAAATTTGGTAATGTGCAAGAGCAGTACAGTCCACTACGATTCTTTTAGTGCTGTCTTAAAAAGGCTTTCCATGTGTCTCCTATACTAAGACAGCATTATTCTCTAAATGTGCAAGACTTGAAAAGGGTCTTTAGATAAGAATGAGAATCAGCTAGGACAACATAGGGAAGAGCTATAAATGAAAGATACCAGAAAATTACCCAAACTTCTAAAGATAAATGGTGAGAGGTTTAGAATGTTGTTTCTGTGAAATCAGGATTTAATTTTAATAAGGGAGCATTATAATTTACTAGAGCACAGGCATAATACTGTACATATATTACATACTAAGAAAAAACTGATATAATAGTATTTCCATACCATTTCAGTCACAATTATAGATACTGCACAGCCATCACCATCAAAGGAAATGATGATGTGTTTGCCAGACTTGCAGGAAACTCTATGTATGATACCAAGATCAGCAGTTCATTATATGTTGTTTTAATTTTGGAAAATCACTGCAGCTTTCATAATTTGAAAAGAAACAAAGTGCAGCCTAAGCCGATGTGTATTTCTTTCTGCATCAGTTAATTCTATTTCATTTTAAGAGCTATCTGCCTTGCATTTTCCATAATCCTTGCCAGTGAATGGTGAAAACTCTCCTTATGACACTGATGCAAGAAAGTATGTTTGCTGTTTTTATATTCCTCCTTGCATCATTTGCAGTTGTGGGCTAACCACGGGCCTCCATTTCAGTACCCTGTTGCACAGTGAAGCAAGCACAGCTCCCCCAGTGTTTTCTTGAGTCCTTTGATATTTGGTGTTTCTCTGAAAGCTCCCAGAGTCCAACAATTAGATAAGAACTGCAATTTTAATTATTCTTTGTAGCTGCAGAGAAAATGTGATTTCTAAAGGCAACAAAATAAAGGGATCCATTTTCATGTATTAAAGCCCTGAGAACTTGAGAAAGATGAACCTAAATATCTGGACACTCAGATTTGGCAACTATTGCCAAATTTTTTGTTTGGAAATAATCAGTGGAGGTTATGTATTTATTTTATGCTTCTTTTTTTCAAATTATCTACAGATGCTGTACAGAAATTTATTCTGAATAGCTATATTAACTATGATAAATTCACTTGCATCATTGTCATTCATGTCTAATTAATATAAATGCCCAAGTGGGAATATGAGGAATTTGCATAAAACAAGTCACAAATTCTGGAAAGGGGAATTTTCCCCTCATTTCCCTATGTAAGTTTTGAAATTTCACAGAGAAAAATGAAATTGAAATCTCCAGGTCAAGACAGGTTAGCCCACAAGTGAATTAAAGAAATGCTGCCTAAACAATGAAAATTACTTAGCAGAGAAACACATATCTTTAACAAAAAAACATTAATTTAAATGGAAATAAACATGTATTAAATAAGATGGCTTCTTTTGTTTTCTTCTGTTTTTTTAATAGGTAATAGTAGGTGCCCCTTCCCGTTTTGCTGGTATCATAGCAATGCGTGTTTTGTTTTCACTGCCAAACCCAAATGCTGCTAAGACTCAGTCTCCTGTGAATGGCAGGAATGAGGACGAATTCTCATGGAAATATTTCTGGAGAAAAGAAGAGCCACGAATTTGTAAAGTTATTGTCTTTAGGTATTTTCAGCGGTAGCTGGGTTCGTACTGTATATCCAGTCTAATATATTGTATTTGATGGTGGCAATTCAAGCTTCTTCAGTAGAACAAGGAGGACGAAAAAGCTGAAAGCAGTTAAGTGTCTAAAGGACACTTTGTTGCACACTAAATGAGACCAGTATCATTTTCCAATCCTGTGTTTTCATTGTACTTCACCTAAGATAAAACAGAGCTGATGAACCTAAGTTGTATGCCATGACCTGAAAGTTTAGCAGTCATCTCAAACTATTCATCATCTCATTAACTGCAAGATGTGCAAAGCATTTACATGAACAAACAATGGAATATGGTGGGAAAGCAACTCACCCAAAATGTATTGCTCCCATAAATATAAACCACTATATATTTGCAGTGTTCTGTCAGCCAGATTAAGCTCATCAAGTACCAATTCTTTGTTCAGCTATAATGAAAATATTTTACGTGAAGCAAAAGATAAATGGGACATTTCTCATGATTGCTGTAATTCAGAAATACTCACCTACAGGCAGTTTGAGAATGAGCTTCCACATCAAAAAAGTTCTCCTCTGAGCCTCAGTATAACTTTTTTTTCCTATTTTGGCCTGTTCCTCTAAATATGATCTTTGCCAAATAGTATTTAAAAATGAAAATGTTATGTTTTATTATTGTTGTCTTCTAGCTTCAGTGATGCCAATAGGTATATATGCATTAATGATCGGAAAAGTAGGGGATAAAAATAAAGATGAGTCTACATTAAAACTTGACAACCACAGTGCTGTAGCAAAGTTCAAATCCAGAAGAGAATTTCAGTTCAAACTAACTTAAAAACCACCCTAATTCTTCTTTTCAGCTTGTGAAATGCATTAAGAGGGATGGGATTTATTTCTTTACAGTAGGAGGAAAGTTCTATAGCTTGCTTGCTGAGAAAATACAGTTTCATTGATTAAAAAAATATGCGGAAATTTGCACTGAAGACAAATAGCTGTGAGAAGGAAAAAATAGATCAAACTAAATACACAAGATGAAGGACAGGGCAACCAAACTGTTAATTTAATAATATTGCCTAAGTCATTCATCCAGAAAATCCACATTCAGGTCTTTAAAGTAGCTGAAGGAACATGAACCTTCATCTTCCAGAAAAATACCCTGATGAGTATGCAGCAGTGTATGGTACGCTCAGATTCTTTAGCTAACGCTGCCCCTAGAAACCTTTATTACTCATTGCAACATCAAAAATACATATTTCACCTCCTAGGTGGATGTCCCACCCACCAGACTGCAGTCACTCTTTCTCTGAATAATTATGTTTGATACAAAACAGAAAAAGCATCAAGGGATAATCTCTGGAGCGAGCCATTCACACCTTAACTGCATGATCAAATTTCTCAAGGTAAAAAGAGAGCTCTAAACACAAGTGACTTATGTCTTAAAGGAATTTTGTACAGAAGCAGCTGTTTCTTCTCATTTTTGAGGACTAAGACTAGGCCTTTGTTTTGCTATTTTATACTGTCTGTAAAAGAAATAAGATGATCTCTTTTGGTCAAATATTTTGTTCAGTGCAAAGACAAAATGCATCAAATCACGAAAAAAGTATTTCAGCAACAGCAACACTGAAAAGCACTTTCATTTAGGTTTTATCAAATGAAAATTGCCTGAAAATCAAATGATGTCTTGAGATCTGGAGCTTCCAGAGAACCTCACCTTTTCTGTCCTTTCCCCTGTATATATCTACACCTACATTGCCCTGGGTTTGTGGTGCTCCCTGCCTCCACCAGCACATTATCCTTTGGACTCTGGCAATTGGAGATAGAATATTCCCACAAGGCATAATGATTGTTCAGTCCCACAGAAACAGTGTAATGCAGATAAGGAGAAAAAGTGCAAATCAGAAGGCAGAATGGAAGCACAGGGAACAGTCTCAATGGGGCACTGTAACTGGGAGGCAAGGAGATAGATTGCCAACAACCTGAAACTGTTTCAGTATTTCCACATTTTATTTTAATCCTATTGCAACTAAATCTGTGATTCTGAAAATTATGTAAATACAAAACATTAAGCTCTTATAACCCCAAAAGTAGTATTTTTCAATGCAGGTGAAATGAATCTTTAAGGCCATTTATAAGAACCACATTATTCGAAATCTACAGACAAAGTGATAAAAAAATATTGTCATAGAAGCTGTGCCTTAGTTTCAGTTAGCTTGGAGTCATATGTGAATGTCCTGACATACTGCAGAATATGGTTTCTACATATTGGAAGAAGTGAGTTTTGGAAATAAAACATGGTTTTACTTCATGTTCAGCTTTTGGTCACAATCTGTTCTTGAATTACAGCAATTTTGTAAGTTCTCTGGTTGAAGGTGTTCCAATTTGAGGAGGTGATTAAATATTCGTCAGAACAGACAGAAAAGACCTGTATTCCACTGAAAGCTGAATGATCGGAGTGAAGCAGCCATCACACTAAAAAGTCATCCCCTGATTCAAGGACTATTTAATAGATACGTAGTGTCCTAGCGCCATGAGGACATACTGCAGGACACTCTCTGCTCTAGTGGTTACAACACTGACCTCAGGTAAAAGACTCAGTTCAACTCTGCCTTGTGCAAGGCAGAAGGGAAAACTATATGCTGCAGTCATTACGATAATGACATAATCATGCAAAAGCGAACTCAAATCCTTTCAAGTAGAAGAGGAAAGTGGTCCTGCATAATTGGAGAAAAACCTTTGTCTGTATGGTGCAAGCAGCGAGCGTTATGATTAATATCCTACACAATTCTTTAGCTGTCCTACTTTTATCCATCTGTCCTGGTTTCGGCTGGGACAGAGTTAATTGCCTTCCTAGTAGCTGGTACAGCGCTGTGTTTTCAGTTCAGTATG
>JAVKLA010000005.1:36344371-36364606 GCA_034782735.1 Sagittarius serpentarius
CTGAACTGAAAACACAGCACTGTACCAGCTACTAGGAAGACAATTAACTCTATCCCAGCCGAAACCAGGACACCCCGCTACCAAAACCCCGCCACTCAAACCCAAAACATTCCACCCCTCGCCTCTGCAAATCACGTTTAAGAATTATCATTAAAATCACAGACTTCATTCACATCAACAAAAAACACTTCCCCACAACAAAATTAAAATAACATCGTCGCAATACCAAACAGAAGTGGATAATTTGCACACAATCCATCCCTCGTCCCTCCACCATAATTACAACAACCAAAATTCCCAGGGGTATTCCACTAACACTGTTCAGTCCATGTTTTGCCCATTACCTCTCTCAGTTACTATCCTTATCTGGAATTATTCCTCTGGCCCTACGCTGGGCACCAAAAAGGACTGTCGTGGTTTAAGCCCAGCCAGTAACAAAGCACCACATGGCCGCTCGCTCACTCCTTCCCCTCTCCCTGTTCCCTCCAGTGTGATGGGGAGGAGAATCAGAAAGAACTAAAAAAAAAGAAGGTAGAACCTTGTGGATTGAGATAAGGACAGTTTACTGGGACAACACAAGGAAAGAAGTCCAATAATAACAGTAGAACTAAGAAAAGAATATACAAAATGAATGATGCACAGTGCAATTGCTCACCACCTGCAACCTGACGCTCCACCACTTCCCCTGCTGCGACACCACCACACACCCCCAGCCCGCTCCTCAGTTATATACTGGGCATGACGTCACATGGTATGGAATACCCCCTTGGCTAGTTCGGGTCAGCTGTCCTGGCTGTGCCCCCTCCCTGCTTCCTCTGAAAATTAACTCCATCCCAGCCGAACCCAGGACAAGAATTCATAGGACAATACTTTGGTCTCACAGGGCAAATTGCTGTCTCATTTTCAGTATTGTTCTTCCAATACCACCACAAGACTGCAATGGAACTATAATGGATGTGGACCAGTTCTAGGTCTGACCAATAAATCTGAACATTTCCGTTAGTCTTGATCATCCCCTCCTGGAAGGCCAAACCCACTACATCCAAAAAGCTTAGGGAACACAATCCATTCCCTCCAGAAATGCAGTTAGATCTAGTCAGCCTCCTCTCCTGCCCTCTGAAGGACACACAGGGAATACACAGACCTGCCAGGACTCTTTATTTCTCATGGCCATCAACGGAGGCAGCCTGGCAGGTAACGCTTTCTTTTTATTTCCCATCGAAATGATCACAATACAAATGCTTACAGCTCAAGGAGATCTGTCTACAAGAGCTGAAAATATCATTTGGGACACAAGCCAGACATTTCTAGAGAGAGAACTCCGTCTCTTACATACTGCTTTTCTTAAATGTTGACATCCTTTTATTTTGCAAAGATATTCAGCAAGTCATTACATATACTAAAGAAAGACGTATTTTACTCTGTAAGAATAAGGTTGACCTTATTCACTAAACTAGTAAATATCACTGATTCTACCTTGACAAAAATCCATGAGGAGTGAGTTGCCACCACCAGCAGGTTCTACAGACTGAGACACTCCTTCCAGGAATATAGACCTGAACCTAATCTGAGAAGAAAAATGCAGTGCAATATTCTTCCTGTTTTGGGGGCCAGATAACATTATGCTTTAAAAATACAGCAGGTTTCATTATCTGGAAGGGGTTCATTTGCTACTATAAACAATTCTGTTTTTTTCAAGAACAGTATTCAATTAATTCACCTTCCTTCTTACTCAGAGACAGAGGTAATGTGAAATAGCACCCATATGGACATCAGTCCTGGTTCCTAGATATTTTATCACCATTTGTAACACTGAGAGATGCAGATGCAGTTTTTATTTCACTTGGGTTTCAGGTGTGAAGTTAAGCATCTTCTTTCACCAGCATGTATGAATAGGAAATTTTGATTCTGAAATTATTATTAGGAAGAACCAATTGTAAATAAGATTCATGGAAATCTCTTTCACATAATCTACCTTATAAAACCCCCATTCAAATTAATCTAACTACCTGCACATGGATACAGCAGGCATATTTGACTTCTAATGGACAAAACCCCACATACTGGCAGTGACCTGAAGCATTCTTCCTGCATGTTCCCCTCCTTCCAGCCTCTTATGCCTTCTTTGCTCAGAATGTGTAATTTAGATATCCTTCCAGGAGAGCTCCAGAATGCCAAAGCTTTGGACACATGTAAGGATAAAGGAATGAAATACTTTCATTTAAATACGTTTGGTTCTAAACGTAATCTCTCCCTTTTAAATGTCATGTATTTCCACGGTGACGATTCCTATACTTTAAAAGCAACAGAGTGAAAACCTTGCTCTGCTGAAGCAGCTCTCCAAAAAAGATAATTACCTTGCCTATACCCTCACTTGTCTCTCTGGAACTCGCAATCCCAGTGCTTGGGATAGACCTGTACATCGTATGTAATGGAGCAGCCAGCCTAAATAGAGCTCCATGCCACTGCAGCTGGACTGCTTCTGTTACTCCAGTTAGTTCATTTGGCAGGAGATTAAGTATCTCTGCATTGCACAAAGAAGACTGAAGGCCAGGTCCCTTGGTAACTTCAGAAAGAGTCCAAGCACAGAGGAAATTCCTTGCAGATAAAGTACAGCTGTCAGGCTATAAACTTTCCAGTTTTTCTGTTTCCTTCCTTTCCTCAAAGGGAGGAGAGGGCTGAGCCTGGATAATTACATTGTCCTTTCAACATAATTACCCAGCTTTGTCACTGCTTCACACATAATTAAGTATTAATATTACCCTATAAGTAAACAATACGTACATGATATCTCTCCAACGTGCGAGAAAGCACTGCCTTATATACACTCTGTTAGCTGCAGTAAAATTGTAAAATACATGCTGAATCTGAACCTATACTAGGTTGTCAGATATTTTTGGTTAAAATGGATGTTTGCTGTTCAGTACAATGAGCCATTAAAAAATAATTTGCACAATGCTAAAAGGATTCATTATTGAAGGGACTCCTATGCAATGAACAATGTGTCTAAATACCTGAATCATCACAGAAAAGATACTGGACTCAAGACTGCTGTTTGGAAACATCACTACATGTGTGTCACTGCTGTGAAACTGCCTGTGACGGCTTAACCCCAGCTGGCAGCTCAGCCCCACGCAGCCGCTCGCCCACTCCCCCCCAGGTGGGATGGGGGACAGAATCGGAAGGGTAAAAGTGAGAAAACTAGTGGGTTGAGATAAAGACAGTTTAACAGGTAAAGCAAAAGCCATGCACACAAGCAAAGCAAACCAAGGAATTCATTCACCCCTTCCCACGGGCAGGAAGGTGCTCAGCCATCTCCGGGACAGCCGGGCTCTGTCATGTGTAACGGTGACTTGGGAAGACAAACGCCGTCACTCCGAACGTCCACCTCTTCCTTCTTATTTCCCCAGCTGTATATGCTGAGCATGACACCATATGGTCTGGGATATCCCTTGGGTCAGTTGGGGTCGGCTGTCCCGGCTGTGTCCCCTCCCAGCTCCTTGTGCCCCCTCAGTCTCCTCGCTGGTGGGGTGGGGTGAGAAGCCCAAAAGCCTTGACACTGTGCAAGCGCTGTTCAGCAATAACTAAAACATCCCTGTTTTCATCACAAATCCAAAACACAAAAACTTACAAGCTACTATGAAGAAAATTAACACTATTCCAGCCAGAAAAAGTACACTTCAAAAGAAGAGTGGCACTGTATTAGATGTTCTTTCTGTAAGTGCTGATGACTGCATGGGGAAGGGTGCAAAAAGCTGTTGAGAATGAGGTCCTCCATGTTCATTTGTGAACTCCTAGACAAGTCAACTTTAGAACTGCTCAGCCTGGCCACTGTCCTGCATTGAAAAATCACCAACAGAGGACAGAGTTCACAAAGGATGTTTCCCTCATACAGCAGCCAGCAGTGTAGGGACTCATTGGGTCTGATGTTTTACCAAGACCATTAAAAATAACTATAAATCCCCTATTTTCCATAATTTAGTTTCACCACTTTCAAAGACCATCTGTGTGTTTGCCTTTCAAAATATCCTATAGTGGTCAGTTTTAGAATTTACTTACCAGTTGTAGGAAAAAGTACTTCCATGTCTTTGTCTTAAACTGCTAAATTAAGTTGGTGCTCCTTAGTCGTAGCTTAACAAGAAAGAGTGATCATTTATGATTTTGTACATACTTTCACATTTCTTCACAGCTGTCTGTTTTCCAAAGGAAAGAGTCCTAATTTACATTGTCTTTTCTAATAGCACAGCTGCTCCATGCCCCAGCCCATATTTGGTTAAATACCCTGTACCCTTTATAGTTCTGCTACACCTTTCTGTGATAGAATGAGCGAATCTTGCATGTAGTATTCAAAGGAGCTTGTGCAACATGTAATTGTAGCAGTTTAATGAAGTTCTGGTGCTTGTTCTCAACACCTTACCTCTAAATTTTCAACATGTACTTCTCCTTTTCAGTGTTCAGCACTGAGGTGCCATTCTGTATGAAATATCTGCTGTGATTCTAACATTGCTAAATGATAATAGTAATGGTAATTTTGAGGTCATTATTCTGTATGTGTAGTTAAGACCATTTTCTCTGTATGCATCACTTGGTATTTATTGACATTGAATTTCATTTGCCATTTTATTACCCAGTAACTCAGGATTGTACCATTGGAATCTCATCACAGACTGTTTTAAATACTAGGCATCGCTTTGTTTTGTCTGCAAACTTTGTCCCTACAATAGTCATCTCATTTTCTGAATAATTTATGAGTTTGTGAAATTCAAATTTATGAATACGCTGAACAGCACAGGCTCAGCACAGACTTCTGCAGGACTTTATTTGTAACTACACTCCATTATAAGAACAAACCATCAATTTCTAACTAGCAATCTTTTAATAAAGTGGCAATATGGGTCTTTGTTGAAGGAACTGGTCATAATCTCTCTCACAGTGGTAATTACATTGTATCATCTGGATCATCTTTATCCCATGTTTACTGACACATTCAAAGAACTCTATAGAATTTTGACTCATGACATCCCTCTAATTTCTAAGCTATTTTGATGCTTATTGCACATATTTATCTGTGTCCACTAATTCTACTCTTTATAATAACGTCTACGAAATTGCTTAATGCAAATGTCAGATTTCTTGGTATGTAATTCACAGGATCATCCTGAGACCCCATTTTAAGCACTTTCCACCTTCTACTCATTCAAAACTGTAGGTTGCATATTACTATTAGTAGCTCAGCAACGTTATATTTAAGTTCCTTAGAACATTTGGATGAAAGCCATTAGATCATGGTGACTTGTTACTATTCATTTTATTGACTTGCTCCAAAATGGCTTTTATTGACACTTTAATTTGAGACAGTTCCTCAGATTTATCATCCATAAACGACAACTTTGGAGTAGGTATTTTCCTGACCTTCTCTGCAGTGAACATAAACGCATACAATTAATTCAGATTTTCTGCACAATGGCCTCGTTACACTCAATGACTTTGATTATCTACCTACCTAGCTATCGCCAGCATCCTCTGGCAGACTTCCCGATTCCGCTGTGTGCAGGGGGGCAGGGGTTATTTGTAGGTTTCCGTTTGTAAATTGTCCCTCAAAATGTTTTTGGCTTGTTTCACTGCAATTTTACATTTAAACTGCCAAGTTTGTATTTACTTCTGCTTTCCTCATTTGGACACGACATGCATGTCTGTGAGTTCTAACAGTTTCTCTCTGGTTGCTATTTAACATGTTTTCAGTATTTTGAAAGCATTCTCTAACTAGTACTTAAGTTTATGTAAATGTATCAAGGTTACCTGCAAGCATTTTTGTCCTTGTTGCTGCTGCCTTCAATTAGCTTCTTTACACTTTCTGTTTCTCACAATCCATCTTTTGGAGGCAACTGAAATCTCTAAACATTATTGTGTTTTCTGCTTTTACAAATTGTCTAGTCCCTGATTATTTATCTAGGGAATGCTCATTTACTACTTCTTTCAGTGCAAGAACTACAGGCATCCATGTGAAATTGTCAAGCAGAAACTTGACGACAGGCAATGGGAAGGACCCTTTTCATCCAGTATTTCTTCAAACTGTGGAATTCACTGTCAGCACTTAGGCTAGTTGTTCAGTAGCGCAGTATAACAAACCTTTCCCTACTTAGGCATGCCATGTCAGCCTCTAGCAAATCTGTGATTTATTTTAACAAAAATACTTTATATGACTTAATGCTCCCACCTATCCACATCATGACTTAGTGTGTCATTTCTGTTTACTTTCTACTCCAGCAATACATGTCTCTCTGATTATCTTCTCCCCATTTTACTTCAGAGATGCTTTATATACCAATATGCTCATTTAAAACTAGCCATTTTCATTTCTTCATTTGGGGTTCAGACTTGAAATGTAGAGATGGAACTGAACCTGGAAGACATACACAGGGAGGCATATGGAATATCACTGTATTGCCTATTACTCAAGGTAAGTGCAAGATTATTAAACAGTTATTCCAAAAGCTGGGAACAAACATTAACTGGGAAAAGATGTTTATTTACAAGATATTAAGTATATCAGATTAATTCCATGTGTGGCTTTTCTTATTCTAAAACAAGAAGAACTTATTACAAAATAGTTTATTTCCAACAGTGTGTGTGTACATATATATATGGCATTAAGCACAAAGACTGCACTGCAAACAACTTTTCAGGAATACCTCTCATCAGCCAAATTCTTGATTTTCTTAGGTCATAAATATTCAGTGACAGCTGTTCTTACTTTTCTCTAAGAATTTATACAAATTAAACACAGTGTTACTCATTTCATGTAACTAAACACTTTACTGACATTATAATAGGCTTTGTATAGACTGCTGTGTACTTGCAAAAAATTAAGACTGTGTCAGTATCTTCTTTGTCCTCCTCCTAATTCAAGTCGTGCAATATTAATTTATGTTGAATCTTCTAATTGAAGGGAAATCTCAAATGCAAATCTGAATTACAACAGTGAGCTGCTCAAACTGCAACTAATCATACAGAATAGTGAAGTGGTAGGCAAATAAAATGGAAGTGTAGGTTTATACTATGAACACCACATTTCAAACTGTCTTCCAGAGGCTGAGTAAAATATAAAATTATACATGCACTTCACTGGCTTTCAGTCCCTAGTATGTACTATTATCATGCCATACTTGGAGGAGAAAAGTCTCCCTTTCAAGAATATGACAGATGATGCTGATTATACAGATTATACTGTCAAGGTCAAGATAAACTATTGTGCAGATATATAGACAGATAGACAGACAGAAACACATACAACTTTTTTCAGTCCAGAAATTCTGGTCCACTCTTAGTTGACAAGCAAACACGGAATCACAAGAAAATGTTTCATCTTGTTTCTGTTCATAGGAACAAGACATAACAAAAGGAGAAGAGGCATGTATGTCAGATCAAATGTTCATATAACTCAATATCCTGTCTCTGGCAGTGGTGAATAATGATACCTAAGGAACAGTGTAAAATAAAGCACGTAATGGTAATTCTGTCATAACTCTCCCTACCTATAGAAACCTTCAGCACAGGGCTGGTCAAATGTCTCTTTTTCAGGTTGAAGTACACTGGCATAGAAAGTCACTCTTCATGTATTTAAAGAAGTCATTACACACCTTTCATGAGTCACATCTTCCTTCTCTTTATATTTTCTAATTCTTCTATATGGTTTTCAGGTCTAGAACCCTAGAAGTGTACAAATTACCAAGGATGAAGACAGACCAGAGATTTGTACAATGCCATAATGACGTTGCCTGCTTTGTTCTCTATTCCTTTCCTGGCAAGTCTTTTCATCTTACGTGCCGCCTTTGTGCACTGTTGAATCATTGGCTATTTCTGAGCACTGAGCTGACTTTTTCATAGAACGATCTATTATAATTCCAAGATTCCTTCCTTGAGTGGAAATAACTCATTCAGAGCCCATCATTATGTATGTAAAGTTAGCTTTTTCTCCCGGTGTGCATCACTATAAACACTGAACTTCATCTTGCACTTTATCACACAGTCCCTCTGTATTGTGAAATCTTTTGAAACTCTCCTCAGTTAATTTCCATTTTCACTTCACTGAATAGATTAGTATCAGCACACTTTGCCACCTCGCTATTCACCTCTTTTTCCAGATCATTTATGAACATCTGGAACAGACAGGCTTAGCACAGATGCTTGTGGATGCCACCAATGATCTTTCCCTATTGAAAAACATTATAATTTATTCTATTTTTCCCTACCATTTAACCATTTATTAGGCTAAGAGAAGACCTTCCCTCTTAGCTCATTGCTGCTTAATTTTTCCCTAGCTTTGATGAACAATCTTTCTAGAAACTCTCTTCAGAATGCAACTGAGAAATAATTTGCAAATACTTTCTGTGATTTTGGTGAAAGCAAATTTATTTGTGAATTTGAATTTCATTTTCTGATTTTTTGACCAAATTAACTTTCCATAAAATTACATAAGTTGATTAAATATTTTTCATGATCATTTTCATTTCTGTTTTCTTCTTGCTAACAATTCAAAAGACAGGATCAAATATCCTGTCTAATTTCATTATGTGTTAATAAGAATAATAATTTTCAGTTAATCTTTTCCGATTCCTAGATAGAAATCTTATGCCAGTTAGTCATTTTCTGTTTCTTTCTTATGATGGCCAAGTAATAAACTACTTGGAAGTAAATGGCTGAATCACAGTGGCCAATAGCTGAGCTGGCCAAATATGACAAAAATTACTTATGGGTCTTTCTATACTCTAGCAATTCATTTCAATAGTATTACACCACTTTCCTTTTTTTTTTTTTTTGGTGAAAATTTGGTAAGTAAAACTTTCTCATAATATTCAAGGAAAGTAAAAACTACATTATGTATCCAAGGATAAAGTGATAGTCATAATTATATTTGCTCTGGAAGTGCTCCAGAGGCCTCTTTGAAAGCTCTCTGGTCTTCATTTGGCAAGGAGCTTAACTTAAGTATGTAAGTGGTTCTATTCCATTAAGAACGTTAAAAAAGTACTTTACAAGAATGAACTTTTTATGAATTGGGCCAAGCAGTGAGGTAATAAAAACCAAAACATGGGGTTTGCTTACATGGTAGTAGATGCAAGTTCACAGTGCTTTCAGTTTCTACATACTGAAATGACCACAGTTGATAACAATACCATTATTTATAAGTCATTTACTAGTGAGATGATAGATCATAATTGAGAAGACTTTTTAAACTTCACCAGAGACAAAGGCCTGGAATGGTCAAACCCCAGGACATCTAGAAGTACAATATCAAGACCAAAGAAAGCAGAACAGCTTACAAGTTTTAGCTTTAGCTAAGTTCTAAAACTAGCAATGCTCATGGTACTGGCCTCTATGTAACAGGAAGCATATCGGGATTTTTTTTCCCAGGATATTGCTGTGAGCTACAGTTTATTGGAGAAAATGCCAAGTCAGCAGAGGATGGCAAGGATTCCAATACCAACAGGAATCCAAATAGTCAAAAGGTATCACTAAGAAAGCAAGGCACCTTCATTACATGAGAATCCAAGAGGATGCTGGAAATGTAAAAGGATGGCATACGCATACAGCACGGCAGCTCAAGGAAAGAGTCACAGCCAGCAATTATTCCCCTCTGGACTCGTACCATTATAACCCTGGCTCTTCGTGCATGGTGGATGCTGCTACACTGGAAGTTAGTAGTCTGTCCAAGTTCTAACATTCCTGTTACCTGCTAAAAATGGCAATCGTGCTATAGAGGAAATCTGTCATGAACTATTGGTTCAGTGGTTACTTGGCTATTTGCTAATCTTGGAAAACGTATCGATAGGTCTCTCTCTGCCCTGTCCCACAACGTCATGCCTACTTCTTGCATTACGTACTCGTAATGTTGCCTTATCAAGGTGCTACTAGTCCATTCCCAAACTAACTCTCCATAATACCACTCCTTCTTCAACAACCACCCAAGAGACCACTTACTACCTATCTTAACATTTCAGTTTCTCAAAGCAGTGACATACTTTTTCTTTCTTCTTGTTCGAAATGAGGTGGAGTAAACCTTAGCAACAAATAAATTGTTTCTGAAATGCAAGAAAATGTACCACTAGTAATCTGCTAAAAAAATCAGAAGCACAGGTCAGTGGTAGCTCCTATGACTTAATGTTCACTAGTCCTACACCTTCAGTCTGTTTCATGCTAACCTTATTTTAATTCAGTACAATTCAAATATTTGTAAGACTATGCTGGCACATTATGAACATGAACCTCACAATACTAAAGGATTTATATCAAGAGATTTAGCTGAACTTTCTATGACCATCATTCTTCCAGAGTTCTTAAAAATTGTTTAGTTTTTCCATTTTGTACTAGCCAGATGATTTCTACATCTTGTACTTTCATATTTACCCTTTCCAGATTGCCAAACAGATACCAAACATGGATGATTTGTGAAGGTAATACTTCTTTGTGCTTTTGCTTTTCAGATAAGCAGCTGAAGAAGGCTGGAAACTGTAGTGCTACACTTTATAAACGAGATATAAATATGATTTGTAAAACTGGATGCAGAAGTTTCTCTGTTTCAGTCACTGAAGCACCACAAAAGAAAGATTAATTGGTAGTACAACTTTATGTCTCTGCTTGGTCACAGCCTTTATAGTCCTAATCAATAAGCAATTTCAGCTTAGTCAGCTTGCTCTCTTGCACTCTTCATAAAGAGGCAAATATCTAACTTCAGCAGTTGCTGCAAGACAGTTCCTTCACAGTAAATTCAGGACTTTTAGTGACAGAAATTATTCTATAGTGCTTGAATCACTACAGGGCAAACTAACCTGGTCACTCAGTCCAGAACAGATAGTCTTTCCAACTACGAAGGGAAGCTGGAAGAACTGTTCTGGTTAACGACATCGGTGTCCAAGGTTCCCTTTGCTTTCCTGGAGAAGTGCCTTCATTGCTTCCAGACCACAGGGATTAGCTACACATTGTCCAAAATATAAAACACTGGAGGAGGTTCAAGTGCAATTATTCACCTCTTCCCCTCAAACCACCAGTTACCTTAACTGCTCAGTTTTCTCAATGTAAAAATGAACCATACACCTCAGGGTACTTTAGTTCAGCGAAAAGAAAAGCAGTAACTCACGTGAACAAGGTTCAAAAGGGCGTACAGAGTGGAAACTGAGGGTATACTCAAAAAAATGAGGTGAGGAGGGGAAATAATTTCAGTGGCATGGAACAGAACAGAAAGCAGACTTGCTTCCTTTCTGTTTCTCTTGCTCTCCACAGGAACTGCAGGAAAGTAAGCCAGAGACATGGCACCTAAACTCCCAGTATGTGGCCAGTTTTAGCAGAAGAAAAAGAGAAAAGGAATGAAAAGAGGTGAACTGCTCAAGTTTCCAAAGAAAAAATGCTAGACTACGCTGAAGCATGGAAAGGTGAGGTTGGGGGGGAACAGGGTCTCAGGGATGAGGAAGTAAAAGGAGGTAATGCAAAGATGAAAAGTCAAAAAGTGTTGTCATGAATCAAAGGAATCTGTATGACTACAGTTAAATCTTCTGCTTTGTGCCAGCACTGCTTTCAGGTCCTGCACTGCTGAATGCAGGAAACTTTTCCAAAATACAATCAGGAACCTGTGCAGACCCCTCCAAGCAAGAGCCCCCAGCATCAGCAGCCATCCAACCTAAATACACTTTGGACCTTCAGCTGCTCCAGGGGCAGTCAAGCCCAGAGCATATGGCAACTCCTTGGCGTGAGCTGAAAGTCTTCAGCCCTGCAAGTTCTATTCTTCTCTGCATGTTCGACTGCTAGTTTCAAAGTTTTCAGTAGATATTTGTTGTTTAAGTTGTAGCTCTGTTGTCACATTTTTTCCTCCTATTCTAATTCAGTACATTTGCACAGGTTCCTAAGGCAATAAAAGTATTTTCATTTTTGCTTATGGTTTAAATTTGATTTTAAAGAATAATAATCTAATAAAACATCCATAGAATCTGTAAAATGTGCCATAAAAAATCCCCAAGAAGGAAAATACAATCCCATATTAAATAATTTTCATTTAAAAATCATTTAAAGGCATATGAAATGTCCCGTGATTTTTTTCATGAAATATTCATAAGTAAAGTAAGAAAAATTATACAAAACATTCTAAAAATAAAGTTTTAAGTGGGAAGATGAGCTCCTATCCCAAACTGTGCAACGTGTCATGATCATCTTTGGTTCTTTTTCAAGTCCTGTAAAGGGTGAAGAGAATAGCATGAATAAAGCCATTAAGTGTCAGCTATGCCGATTCCCATTCTATCATCGTGCTCTTACTTAAATATTTCAGTGACAACTGAACAATGTCATAGAATCATAGAATTATTTAGACTGGAAAAGACCTTTATGATCATTAAGTCCAACTGCAGAATGGACCTTGACAAATCCCAATGCACTTGATGAGGAGTGAATTATTGTATAACATTTAAAAAGCAGTAAGACTTAATCAGACTAGATGTTATTTTAGGTTAAAAAAAACATGTAGATATAACTAGTCCTTTTAAAAAAGAAAAGTAATGTGAGGATTCTTGTTTATTTGCAGATCAGCATAGCTGAATGGCTAAAAGGAGTAATGAGACACTTGCTTTCCTGGAAAAGCGTTCAAAAGTTCAAATGCAAAGCAAGATTAAAATTTCATATTTAAATATATTTCCGTCATACAGATTTGAATAGGTGATTTAAGGAGAAAATCCTTTGGGCTTTAAATCATTGCATTGTGTATAACAGTAGGGGAAAAAACACATCAAATTTCACTCTATGAAAAAAAATTTACTTAATGGATTCCTTAAGAATTTAGTAGGTTAATTCTGCCCCAAAGCAAAACCACACATACTCGACACAGGTTTCTATCTATCAAATTATCAAGTATTTTCTTCAGTTGATTTCAAGATCTAATTTTAAAAGTAGTAATGATTTTCACTTTTAATTTTGTTGTAAGCCTGCAGAGTCCATTTTATTTACAATCTAGTCTTGACTGTATTAATATTGGGAATACGAGTGATAGTTAATAGAAGGAAAGAAAACCAAGATTCAGCTTTGTAGCACATTGCACTCATGTTTGGGTGACATCAAGGAATGGCATCTAGTGATTATGTAAGACAACTGCATCTATGTAGGTGTGTTACAAATATGTGAAATAGTCCATGAAGCATTCATGAACTAATCCCTGAAATTTTCAGTAATCTGAACTATCAATGAAAGGAATTTGACTCAATATTTTAAATCTCTGATGTGATATCCCCAGAGATTGCAATTTTGTATCAACATCTTGCTGGCCACTTGCAAATCTTGAAAAGTCTCCAAATACTATTTCTCAAATTGCAGTAAGGCTTTCTCCGCACTGCCAGATATTTTGCAGCACATATCAGACAGTCATAATCACAGGAACTATTGTTCAGCAAACCCTATCTTTGTCAAGAGAGCGCACCATTTCCCTTACAGTCTTCCAAACGCACAGTTGCTCAGGATGCAGGTAACAAGTTAAATAACTCTCGTTCTCAGTCCAATTGTGTAACAAGGGAGCCTCTCAGTTAGGATAGTGACAGGTCAGCTGAGTCTCTCAAGACAGCAGCGATAATCATACCACTTCAATGTCTGCCAAGCAAAGAATGGAATTCCTTAAAAAAAAAATAAAGGGAAGAAAAAAAAAAATCAGACCACTCAGTCTTCTACTGTGATCAGCTGGACCTTGCAGCTTAATGGAAAATTATTTCTTTCTGTTAACAAATTCAGATGTCTGGGGCAGAAGGAAAGAGAAATATGGATTTTATCAGCAGCTAATGTCATTCTGCAATCCACATTCTCAAATCTACAAATGTCTGAGCCATTGCCTGAGTACTGGGTACTCTATCAGTATATGTATATCCATCCCAGGAGCTTAAACAGTCTATCTACCTGTACTTACTCTGTGTGTTCCTCTTCCACACACTGTCCTTGCTCTCCATCACTCTATTGCTGCTTCAGCCACTACAAGCAGCTGCCAAAACTACCGGAATAGCTGTTCAATACTGGTAGTAAACATTGTACTTAAGCCATCTGCAGATAAACAGCAAATATATCACACAGATAGCTCCATAGTTGCAATAAACATTTGTCCATGCTGACTAGGTACAAGTTGAAAGTAATGTTTGCTAGCAAAAATATGTACTTGGAATAGCAAGAAGTCAATGAAAATTGTGTCAGTTGGCCCCAAGTTGCAGAATTCCTATTGATTCTTGCAGATTTCCAGTTTTGCTAAACTTCTACTACAGCAGGGCATCCACTAGCAGGGTAAAGAGACTGAGATAACTTGATCTGTTATCTTGCTTTCAGTATACAAATTTATGTAATTATGGAAATTGTATAAGCAATTATGAATAATCTATAGAATGAAAATCGTTCACCTAAAAACGCTGTACAACATACAATGAATTAATTTAGGGAAATAAATTATTCTAAGTCATAAGTTATTTGCCAAATAAATTATTCACTGTGAATTGTTCACCCCCTAGTAATCAAGGGCTAATCTGCTGTTCCTCCAAAGACCAAGTCAGTGTAAGAATGCAAATTAATCTGGAAATTGTAATAACCATTGATTCATCTCTTTGGCATATATCACAACGTCACTTGATACTGTTTCCTATTTCTTTATAAAGGCTATATATATTAATTCATCTGATGAAGATCAAATCTAAAAAGTGAAAATAGTCAA
This sequence comes from Sagittarius serpentarius, assembly GCA_034782735.1. Classification (NCBI taxonomy): domain Eukaryota; kingdom Metazoa; phylum Chordata; class Aves; order Accipitriformes; family Sagittariidae; genus Sagittarius; species Sagittarius serpentarius. The sequence continues at coordinate 36,359,085 of JAVKLA010000005.1, forward strand.
AATAAAATAAAAAGCAGAAAGAAGAAAAAGTTCTTCTCTTGCAACATATTCTGCCTAAGCAGAATTCATTCTAAACAGTTTATGCACTTACGCTTCTGTTGTGGTATTATAATCCTCTTTGCTCTCTCAGTTATTCAGTCAGATCACTTACACAGCTTAAATTCTCTAGGTATTATATTGAACAGGTATCCTTTCTCAAGGTTTTTAGTGAAGGAATTTGATGATTTTTTTAATTTCACTTTCACTTGTAGAGATAATTTTGGAGGCTGCTGCAAGACAAGCAAAAACCAATGTCTGAAGGTAGTTATTCTGTGCCTCTCCAAGGAGAATGACCCCTGAGGCAACAGGGTACTTGTTAAAATGATGCCGAATGCTTCTCATGAAAGAGAGTAGCGTAAATGATTTAAGTATGCATGGTTAGGTAGTAAGCTTGCGCTGAAGCAGGGGTTTGGATCTTTTAGTTCTTATTTTCTATTATTCTGTACTCAACTGAGTAGGTCTAGAGAGTTCTACCCTAGCTGTAATACCTTTATTTCTCATCTCTCTTCCCTGCTACAGTGCCCCCACCTTCTTTATGCTCCTTACTTTCTCTATACTGCAATATGTTTGTCCCCAGCACATCCTCTAGCTTACCCCACTGGGAGATTCCTAACTTTCTACATTTCTATTTGTCCCTTCCTGTCTCCCAAACTACACGGGTTCATCATAAGTTCCTGCTTTGTTTTCCCCTCTACTGGCAGAGTACTTGTAATTCCCTAGGAGAGCCAGCCTCTGCTCAGACTTCTTCCCACGGCATGCCAGGCCATCATCTGGCAAATCCTCTGAAAGCGGTGGGCACAGGCATGCTGTTTGTGGAGTGGTTCATAGATTCCTGATTCATGTGCCTTCACAGGCAAAAGGAAGGCCCTGGCACACATGCACCCTAAGAGCTCCAGGTCACTGTCCCCCTTCCAGCTCTTCCAGATCATCTTGCTGATACTCTGGATGCATAGGTCTCCTCACCTCTTCCACTTATGTTCTCTCCAAGGCCACACAAACTCATTGCACCAGCTCGTCCTCCTCCTGGCTCTGGCATGCTGGCTGTCAACACCACCAGGATGAAGAAAATAATGGCAAGGATCCTTCATCAGCTCAGCCCTCTGAGCAAATCACCCCCAGACGTCTTCTGAAAGTGACAGGCTCTCTCAGACATGCTCTGCTCCATGCCTTCTTCCCGAGGTCACTCAATCCATTTTGGAGCCCTTGACCCTCAAAACCTTTTTTTTTCCCCTCGGTTGTTTTCCCTCATCAGTTGCCCATTCCCCTTATCTTTGCTCAAGACATATCTAGGAAACTAATTTCCTACCGCACAAAAATATTCATGATTTCAACAGCTTCCTTTCCCATAGGCAGGAAAATAAAGCCCAAAATCTCAAATCTTTTGCAACTTGAAAATGCCAACAGAATACTTACTTTGGCAAGTCAAAAATACTTCAGTTTTTAAATTCTCATTACATTGCTGATATTACTATAAAACAAATACATGTTTCAAAACAATTGTTTCCATTAAGAAAGACTAAAATATTCCTTCGGAAAATGGCAAAGTGGGTTGTTTCCACAATTTTGAAACTTTTTCAAAACAATTTTAAACAAGGAAACTAATCAAAAAGCTCTCTCCCACAAGCAGTTTAAGTTCACTCCCATCAATGTTTTCCAACTAAAAATGGTTTCCTCAAAAATTACTCTGATCTACTCTATATTGTAAATTATTGATGATGTTTTGATATGTAAGTCTTCTTATGTTTTTTCAGTTTGCTTGTTCTAAAAACTTCCTATTAATTCAAGTGAAGTATTTATTTTTCTGATTAAAATGCAAATCCTTTTTTTTATCACATGCACAATCCATAGGCCAGAGTACAGTCATAACTGAGGTTCATATGCAGTATCACTGTCTTTCAGATAATTAATTCTTATTTTGATGGGTATAGCACTTAAGCAACTCTTGGTATTTCTCGCTATGTATTAGAACAGAATGTGAATCTTATATTAGGCTTCTAATTGCATAATTTCTCCAAGATAAGGTGATGTTCAAAGAGTTCAACATTTTCAAACCTTACTTCTAACACTAAAGGCAGTGAACTCTATACTTAACAAAATACTGAGAAACAGTAAAAGATTCATTCTTTATTACACTTCATATCCCATGTTTGGCAAAAGCTTAACAGGTAACACTAGTGCTTTGGAGAACTGAGCCATAAATTAAAGCTTAGCACTGTAACGTGTGTTCTCCTGAAAATCAGATCCTACAAAGGGACGCCAAACACAGATGACGGAGGAAGTTAGCACCATCCAGTATCAGCTCTTTAGTTTGTAAAATCTTGCTAATAGAAGTCTGGACAGAATATATCAAGTGTGTGTGTGTGAGTATGTGTGTGTGAACACGTGTCTACAAAAGCACAATAAATAACAGCAGAAAATCTTTCTGACTAAGCAAGTGACAATTCCAACAAACCCTTTCATTGCTGATATTTAATTTTGATAAAAATAGAATTTTTGCTGAGATAAGGGTATCTTATTGCTGTTTTATATAATGAATCATAGGTTTTCTCAAAATAAAGGAACAGACCAGTTTGTCTTTAATTGATGGGTGAGATTAAAAATTCACCTACATAGATATCTACAAAATTATGCAACCTTTCACATAAATAAAAGTAATTTAAATTAAAGATGTTAAATGTGCAGTGCCACTTGCATTTAACACGATGTGTATTGACAAAACCTTTTTCAAATGAAGTTGATTTCAAAACCAGTACAAAAGCAATCTGAAGAAACACTACTAGAGTTCATAGCCAGGTATTGCTGGTTGTTTATGAGATAAGCTGGTCAACTGGTCACTGAAAAATTGCATCAGTGTCTACACTAAGTTCAATGAACACTGAGATGCAAGCTTACAATTATAACTTTTTTTTTTCCTCTGCTCTGTATGTAGATTGTTAAAATTGGAGAAAGTCATCTACAGGCTAGACACCTGCAACATGAGCAAATAAACTCTGTATCCTCTAGTGCAAATCCATGTGATGGCATAACCTGTTTCCTAGGATTGTTGAAAAACGTTACTAAATTAAAAGCCCCCCAAATAGATCTAACCTATTACTTTGTTTTCTGAATTTCAGGACAGCAATCTACAAGTGATGAGTTCTTCTTTTATCAAAACCAAAAGGCCTCTGAGCAGAGAGATTTTATGTAATAAAAAATAAAGCCACCTCCTTTCCTAGCCTCTTGTTTTTTTATCCTGGCCTTTAGCAATAGCACCTGAGGTTTCACAAGGATACAGGTGCCAAAGCCTTGCGCTCACGCTGCCCTGTGAAAAGAGCCACGGTTCTTCACATAGTCCCTAACACCTGTGACGCAGCTGCAGGGATCTCTCCAAGTGCCTTGCAGATTTCTTTGAGCAGCAAAAACCAGTGCCCACTGCGCTGTATTGTTTTGCTTCTTTTATGACAGTGATAAGTGAGGCCTTGCAGCAGGAGAACCATTCATTCTGCACTATTAGAGACAGCCCTTATTTGGTGCCTAATGTTCCATGACCCATAAGCATTAAACGAACTCATAAGAAGTATTTGATCAGGTAAAAGGTATATTTTTGAGCCACAGGCAAACAAAAGAACGTATTGGAGAACAAAAATGTTTCATATAAGGAACAGAATACAGCACAGTCAGGTAATAAAATAACAGAACAAGAGCATAGTCTGACTTGGAGGCAAATTCTTGCACAGGAGAACCACCACCCTCTTTGTGGCAAAGCCACAGAGATAGTCAGTCCCCGGCATAAGAACAGCCGGCCTCTCCTGGAAACGCTGCTTGACCTGAAAGTTGCAACACTGAGGCAGGATACAAGTGAAAAAAAACATGTCATATTTTATATTAGTCCATTAGTGCCTGGTTTTCTCTGGATTGTCAATAATCGTCTGAGAAATAGACTTTCACAGAACCAGCCGCAGGGTTAATCCCTTGGGAACACATCAGTCTGGCAGACTAGCAGAACAGTCCAAGCCACAGGCAACAGCAATACTGTGTCAAAGCCGTCTCTGGTGGCCTAGGACAAAAAAAAGGGATGTACAGGCACAGTTTCTCTCTTCAGCCTCCTTCATCCACTTCCTTTCCCGTCAGCAAAGGAAAGGTTATTATAGTTAGGCAAGGCCGGAAGGGACATCAGGAGGCAGGAGGTCTCTCGTGCAAATCCCTGCTCAAAGTAGTGTCACCTCTGAGCTCAAACCAGGTTGCTCAGCACTTTATCCAGTCAGGTCTTGAAAACCCCCAAGGACAGAGAACCCAACTGCCCTGGGAAGCCTCACGGTGAAAAAAAGCTTTTTCTTATGTCCCGTCTATACCTCTCCTCTTTCAGCTTATGCCCATTATCTCTCAGTCTCCTGAAGAGCCTGGCTCCATCTTCTCATTGACCTCCACGTCGGTACCAGTAAGCTGTTCTTAGGTCCCCCCAAAGCCACCTTTTCACCAGATGGTGAGCAAGCCCTGGGCCCTCAGGCTGTCCTTGCAGGGCAAACGCTCAGGCCTTGACTGTCGTGGGGTCCTCTGCTGAACACGCCGGGGGCCAAAACTGGACACAGGGAGACATGCGCTGAATAAGGGAGGGTGATCCCTTCCCATCCCTGCCCCTGTTAGTGCAGCCCAGGAGGCTGCTGGCCACCCTTGCTGCGGGGGCACGGAGCTGCCCCATGCTCAGCTGCCCACCAAGGCCCCCGAGAGCAGCTCCCCGTCCCATCCCCGCAGTCTGGGCTGCTACAGGGGTGCTTCCTTCCCAGGGACAGCACTGGGCATTTCTCCTCATTGAATTAATATGGAACTAAACACCTTGCTGAAATGGATAACTGAGACCACCGCCAAAAGAAGGAACTGAGCCTCTTGGAATAGCTCTCTGCCCAACAAAACCACTCATTTTCAGCAGGGCCAGAGCAGCAGGAGCAGCGGCTGTGCCTGCTCGACTGGCACTGGCCCTGCTGCAGCCGCAGCCGCAGCAAGAACCAGCTCCAGTTGCCGTCCCTGCGCCTGCTGGCCCAGGCAAAGCAAAGATGGGTATAGGCAGCAACTCAAAGGCTTGCTTAAGGCTATCAAATGAAGTGGCAATGGCAGTCTCAATAAACAGAGCCCAATGAGTAGCTCAGGGAGAGAGCAATCATCTTGTTAGCCCTTAATCTGACAAGAGCAGCACAGAGCCCATCCTGAGAGCTGAACATGATTAACAGTTATTCTAAGGTACCTCTGTGTAATCAGGAAATGCTCTGACAACTCCAGGAGGAGATTAAGGTCTTTTCTCTGCCTGCAAAATAGGTAAGTCCTCCTTCAGTAAGGGAAACACCTATTTTGCGAGCAGGCGAAGGCTGGCCCTGCTCACGCTCTACGCAGGCTCTCCAGCCGGAAGCTGTGGACAGAGCTTTCCTAGTGACAAATTGTCCTGGTTTCGGCTGGGATAGAGTTAATTGTCTTCCTAGTAGCTGGTACAGCGCTGTGTTTTCAGTGTGGTA
>JAVKLA010000005.1:36368750-36382193 GCA_034782735.1 Sagittarius serpentarius
GGCAGAGTGAGGAGTCCTGCCCCTGAGGAGGAAGGAGCGGCAGAGACAAGGTGTGAGGGACTGACCCCAACCCCAATCCCCGTCCCCCTGCGTTGCTGCCGGCGGAGAGGAGGTGGAGAAAACCGGGAGTGGGGTTGAGCCAGAAAGGAGGGAGGGGTGGGGGAAGGGGTTCTGAGATTTGGTTGTACTTCTCATTATCCTGTTTTGATTTGATTAGTAACAAACTAAATCAATTTTGAGGTTTTTTGCCCAAGTCAAGTCTGGTTTTTTGCCTGTGACCATAAGCGGTGAGTGATCCCTCCCTGTCCTTCTCTTGACCCAGGAGCGTTTCTCTGTATTTTCTCCTCCCCATCGCACCAGGGCCGAGGGAGGGGAGGAGTGAGCAAGCAGCTGCGTGGTGCTTTGGTGCCGGCTGGGCTGAAACCATGACAGTCATGCATGGAACTTTTTACTGTTCCTTCACTGCAATCAGACACATGATAATCAACCATCTGAGGTGACTGTGAGTTTGAGACTGCTGGCCCCACAAGTCTTTGAGGAATAAGTTTTCCATACAGTAGAAATTTTCATCCTGAACCTCTTCTATGGCTTTTTTAAGTTAGTGTTGTGGTTGTTCCGAATCTTGAAGGTTTTCTCATTACTGATTAAACAGGTATTTGGCACAGTGACAGCCACATCTGACTGTCAAGGATATCCTGACAAAGTGCCTTAACAAAGAAGATTGATCACCAGGGATATGGGAGAAGTTTTAATGTCTACTTAATCCTTGTCTCTTTATTGAAACTTGAAAGATCGTAATTAGTGCAAAACAAGATGGAATTTTTGCGATTTGGACAGCTGTCCACTACAAATTTAAGACTTTCATTTCATACAGGCCAAAAAAAGCTCTCAGGTGATAACTCCATTCAGACAGTGCCAACCTAGCCTGGGACATAGATAAATGCTCTTAGAGGTAAAAGTCATCAAATCTTGTTACTATTTCACTAAACAATCCATTCTCCCATCCTAAGGGTCCCTGGGAGTTGTAAATACCGAGGCGATAACACAACCTAGATTGAAGAACACATTTTCACACATCCTTTAGTATCCTGTACTGGTCAGCTTATTAAGATTGTCTGCACGTATCAATACAGAAAGAAATATTTGGCCATCCAACTGCAAAAAGTGTTCACAAAAATTAATGACAGCTATAAAAATCTCATCACTTTATTTAGACTGAGTCTATTCTTACCATGAGCTTTGGAATGTGACAGCTATATGTGCTGTACACAGGATGAAAAATGCGCTGTAGCACAACTACAGCTCCATGAAACTTCCCAGGAAAACTTTTTTTTTGCAGAGTATTCCCTAAGCAGAAAACTAACCAATTCGTGAATTCATGTTAAATAAACCAAAATGTTTTAAACAAACATCTACTTCAATTTGTAGCTTTTTAAAGACTATTTCACTTCAAAATGCACCTACAAACATTTTTTTTAAGTTTAAAACATTTTAAAAGTATTTCCTTTTGATTCAAAACACAGTAGGTTTTAATTTTTAGTTCAAAACCACAATATTTTGGTTTGTGATTCTGCCAACAAATTTCAGATTTTCGGTAGCCCTGGTCAACCAAGAACACATCTCTTGCCAAGCGCTCCCCATTCCTCTGCATAGTCCAAATTATCCACTACCCCATTACTTTGTTAAAGACCTTCTGCTTTGATAAGGTCAAAGAACAACTGCCATCCAATAAAATAAAATAAAATTTAAAGTATTGCAAAATAATTCCAGAACTAGAATGTCAAATCAAGTTGACTATGTGACAGAAATTAGCCTTATTATAGTATACAGTAAGGCATTTTTATTTATTAACATAATTAATGATTAGTTTGCATTTAAAAGACTTTGCATTTTCAGACCTCAGCTGTCGCAACAGTCACTTGCATGCTGCTGGCAGGGGTGGTCATGTAAGAGCTCAGACTTCGCTAACAGCCTTTCCAGCTTCCAGCTTGGTCCCCTCCACTTCTTTAGGTCATGGCAAAAGCAAGAACTGCGCTGCAGGATGACGGACAGAGCAGCCGGGGCTGGGTATCTTTTCTGCCTCTCACTCTGGGACCCCCCAGCAAGCACAGCTCTTTGGCACATGTGATGGTGCAACGGTGTTGGCAGAAGCTGTGCTTTTGAGTTTTGTTCTACAACTTTTAATACTGCTTGGAGACATATCAGCACTCCCAAACTGGTTAATCAAAATTTATATATAAATAAATGCCTTTTATAGATAAATAACTGCCTTGAATATTCAGGAGATATTTATTAGGATAGGATAATGTCCTAGAAAGATAGGCTAAGTATTAGCATAAATTACTAGAAGGATAATACTTTTTGAAAGGAAGGGAGGATGAAGAAGCCCTGGAGAAATAAGTGGCTTTCAGTTGTATCAATGTGTGCTAGGGAATGAGACTACTGTTACCCCGTTACCTATAAGCTATGAATACGGAACTAGTTTTTCAATAACCACTGGCATTTCCTTGATCAGGTTCAAGTGTGATAAAAACATTCTTAAAGAGAGAATGTAGGCACAAAAAGAAAATAAGAAAACTGCCCAAGTTTTCAGATACGAAACTCAGATCTCTGCTTTTCATGTGTTCTTCTGAAAATCTCCTACTTCGCTTAGAGTTTTATCAGAAACCAGGCAATTTCCACACTTTTTTTTTTCACTTTAATACCATCCAAATGTTTTCAAACTGCAAAAAGATGTTGGAGTACCTTGGAATTTTTTTCAAAATATTTCATTTTGACAGCCATGCATTTAAGCCCCATATAAAGCAGCATGGAAGACATGGATTTGGGAAAATCTACAGGAAAATAATATTAGGTAACGATGCTTCTGAAATAATCCCATTATCTTTTCTACCACATACATACTCATTTTATTAACTGCTTCCAGCATAATGCTACGTCAAATAATTTAACTAAGTATATTAGGCAAATTCTAATAATGATGTTTGTCAGTCCTGATCATTTGTCACTATGGCTTGGTATATTGCTGTCAGTTGTCTTGTCCCAGCTGGGGAGCTGAGTTGATGTTGTCACTGTTTGAGTCAAACAAAAACATTTAAGGACTGAAAGAGCTGGAGACTTTCAGAGGAGATCTTTGAAATGAATTTGTTACACTAAGTTCATCAGAGCATCTGCATGTTCCATCAGCGTGAATCATAACAGACGCAGATGGATCAAGCAGCAATCGCCACTCTGTCACATTCGTATGCATGGCATGATGAAGCTGCCTAAGAGAGGTTGCCTTTTCTTTGCTAAACGTGGAAATGCTCAGTCAGCATTAACACTTCTTTTGAATGGAGGAAAAGAGAGAAAGCAGCAAAAGGGCAACTAAACTGAGCCCTCATTATTTTGGGATCACATTTTGGGGCCAATCTCCTCTGGCGCTAAGTAGCTGAACTCTGCTGAATGAATGAATTTAAAAGTACTTTTTGTTAGACATATATGAAAAACTTTTAGGCCACAGCAAAATATCTTCATAGAAAAAGGTGTGGTTTATATGCCTACATATTAGGAACTGAGATGCTAACATTACTCTGTATTCACAAATTCTCAAACATCTTCAAAAATGAGTCTGTTATCTGAAGATTTTATATATATATGTATATATGTCTATAGGTATATATTCTCTCTACAGGCACTTAAAAATTACTTAAAATTAGGTCAGTTCACATGCTGTTTCCAGCTTACAGATATGAGAAAAACTAAATGTAAAGGCATTTCCTTTAATTCATGCTTTACCCTTTAAACTGCTTTCCTGTCTAGATTCACCTGCATGCCTCTCAGACCAATGAATACAGCTTTCACTGTACCAAAACCAGTGACAGCCTTGACTGATTTCTTCCTTCCCAAAACACTACTGAAATAATCTTCTCCAAGTACTGAAGTAGCCAAAACCTCAAATCATTACAAATGTGAATCTCGACCCAGATCCCACTGGGAAATGTTCCATTTTTCACAGAAAAGACAGGACTAGAAAGTCACTAGAAGTTCTTCCTGCCCAGAGAGGGAACCAGCTGTATTTATGTCATTCTTCAGTGGCACGACATCAGTCCCTTTCTCTTCAGCCTCCCTTAGATAAAATGCTTTACTGAAGACTACGAGAGGTTCCCCAACTAGTGAAAAATAAATGAAGACCCTGAGTTCTGTTTTAGAAAGATATTTTAAAAATTCCTCTTCATCACATCCTTGAGAGTCTGAAAAAAATCCTTCAAGCCTGTACTCTGAAGAGAGGATCGCACCTTCACTGCAGAGCAGATTTGCAAGCATACTGCTGCAGACCGACACTGCAGTAGAATTTTCCCGGTTAACAAAAGAGCTGCATACCCTTGACACACACATGGCTTTTTTATTACCATGTTGCAGACTAATTCTTTGCCCAGGAGGCTTTCGTGGCCCCACCGTTAAAGTTACGCATGTTCTGAAAGGGAATGGTTAGATTATCTAAGGATGCTGTCAAACAAATTAAGCCTATTGTTGATGTTTGCATTTCACGGTCAGGCACCTGCCAGCGTTGCTGGGACTATCTGCTACCAACAGTAATGAAAGTACAGGACAGTAAATTAACCAAGATTACAATTTGTAATAAAATACTGAATTAACTCAAACTTTCGAAATCTTGAGGAAGATACACTGGTCTCTGAATGCACGAAGGAAATCAAGATTCATACTCCCACATATCTTTTATTATATCCTCACAGTTCCACTTAATAGTGGAATGAGAATTTTTCATGGTAAAACATTTCTTAAGGTATAAATTAGTTCAATAAATGTAAAGAATACAAAAAAAAAAAAAAGTGTTCCCATTGTTACAAACATACCACTCCACTCTAATGTACATGAATAGTAAAGTTAATGGAGAAAAAATCAGGCCTCTTAATTTCCCAGGCAAGAAACTACAGTTTGACATTTATTTGAGAGAGGTCTCATCCTGAGAAGATCACACAGTCTGTTACACGTTACAGTTTTAAACAAAGTTATGAGCTCCGGTTTTATCTCAGCCCTGATAAAACCATCTCCTTTCACACCATCAATTTTTAAATAGAACAGTACAAAGAAATCAATGGGGAGCTCTGCTTAACAATTACTATGGCCAACCAAAATTCAAGCACTACACGTTGTACAGCTGCCCTAAGACGTGCAATAAACGGCTGCTATTATCAATCACAGTAATTAGACTTCCACAGTACAGCCGTATATCGAACTGCATAAAAGACTCAATTTGGTGTATTTATTGTTATTTGTTTTAGATAATTTTCATCACATATCCGTTCCAAGCACAACAGGAGACATAGCTTCTGCTATTTGTTTTCATCAGTACTACAACGTAACGTGCGATTTATTTCATTCCTTAGCGCAAAATAACTACATGTGTTATTAAAAGTATGAAGATGATAGATACTTGATATTTCTTGAGTAGCTAAAAGTTGAGAACTCTGCTAGTTCAACATGGAACAGATTTTGAAGACTGAAATTGAGAGTTTTATTCATATGTTCATTATGGAAAAGTTGCTCATGAGAAGACAGGCGGCACAGAGGGTTAAGTGCAAAAGCTCTTTGGTACTGAGCTTAAGTCAGGACTGAAAATGAGCTTTACTGTTCTCATGCAGATAATCCAAAGGCAGTCTGTAAGCTTCAGAAGACAACATCAATTTGTCACAAGCAATAGCCTGTTCTATAGAACTTTTACTCCCAATGAAGTAAAAGAAGGTTATTCCAGGGCAAAACTGTCAGTTTTGTGGGAAGCTCCTACAGAAAAAGAAACACCTCACAATTGTCAATAGGCTCTGTCTAATGAGTTACAAAAGGAAGTAAAAAATGTTGTAAGGCATCGAAGATCAAGTCTAACACTTTCTACATGTATCTGTTTAAATTTGAGAAATATTAAAATGTTTCTATCCCTTTTATATTTAGATTCTGTCATTATAAAAATGTAAAGCTTATTAACATGGACATTGAAAATTTTGAATTCAAGGCGTAAGCCTTGATTACTCCACAAAAGCAAATTATTGGATAAGGAAGAGCAAGAATTTCAAAAAGCATTTTTTTACATTTGACTACATTTTGAAATTAGCACAACTGGTTCCTAATCAAATTAAAAGCATCATTTGATCAAGCAATAGAAGAAAATGTAGTTTAACAATGCCAATGCATACTGTAGGGAGAGAGGGAGTAGCACATACACTTTTTTGCAATTTATACCATAGAACTGTGATATTATACAGAAAACTATTAAAAAGTTTTGAACATTTTGAACGTTTACTGAAGCTAGTTTACCTTCAGGTATGTATTTGGGCCTTTTGAAATTTGCCATTAGCTCCACCAAGTAGAACACAATGCTTATTCTCTGCCAGTGCCAACACAGGACACTACCTGAGGATCACTGTACGTTTCTTCCTCTTCTAAAACAGTTCTTGAGATCTCATTTTGCAATTTTTTTTGGCTCATTTACATCTTGTTTCATAAGCCAAAACACAGAGTTTAATATTTTACAGAAACTAAGGACTGATCTCTGCAAGTGTCTTTCTTCTCAACAACTGCGTTGAGCTGGCTGACATTTTACACATACCTCCATGCAGAAACACAAACATCAGGCGGAAATAAAAACCCAAGACAGAAAACATTTATCAAAGCTATAGGAAACTGAAAATGGGGTCCTGTGACAGGACTTATTAGGGAATCTGACAATAGGCAGGGCTAGGAATCCCATTAATAATATATACACATACACAGTGTATGACACGCTCTTGTTCGTGATGACTAAAACTACTTCATGGCAGCAAAGAATCAAGCTTTGTAACTTTAAAAGTCCTTTTCTGTATTCTTTCCTTAGCCTTCATAGAAACATTTAACTCTGCATGAGATGTGACATGTGAAACTTCACAGGGAATGGCTTGTTTTGGGGACAAGTGGTTGATGGGAGTTGTAGATCAGGCTGGTAATGGAGGCTAGCTTCAACCTTAACTGTGCAATAGCTTTAACTGTTTCATAATAAGAAAAAGAGATTAAGTCTTGGTATATTGTTTTGTCACTCTGGCACCCTGGAGTCGGCAAGAACCATTTGCACAATCCAGTCAGGAAAAGGCATGCTAAGAAAATTGAATGAATATAGGTTTCTAACCTTTCCAGGGCAAGGATTTGTCAGATGTTTCTTTCTTCTAGGTTTGTTTTGGGAAAGGTATTTTAAACAATTGGGGTACCAAAGCAATATACAGAGCAGGAAAGGTGACTAGCAGAAAGCAATTTCCACAGACACAGCAAAGCCACTTACAGTTTTACACAGAGGTCACAGTGCAGAGTTAAACAGAAGAAATACTGAAGATGGAACTACACTGCATATTCAGCAAACGGATTGTAACATATTTGTCTCTTAGTTGTACTTCAGCAAGGATTAAAAAGTATTTTGTTAGAATTTGACATGTTGAAAGAATTCGGACTTGAGTTTGCTTCTGTGTAAATGAAAATAAAAAGTCAACAGAAATTAACAATTCAAGATCGACCAGAGACATGCATTGTATGTTCCTCTGCATGATCGTGGCTTCTGAGCAATTATTTTTCAGCAGACCAAAGCATTAATTCCACTCTACTACCAAGCATATTTTTTAGAAGTTTGCTTTAGAAGGAAGACAAGATACCGAGCTGCCAACTATCGCTGCTACACCTCCAAGAGAATAAGAGAAACACAGGTTCTGAGAACTGCTCTCAAATGTGTAGGAAGGCATTATTAACATGCAAGCATTACCACTTTACTGATAAAAACCTATTATTACTAACGGTCTCTTAAGTATTTTGGTCATACAAATTTTACATTTGCACAGTTATCATGCTTTAGATCTCCTCCTGTTAAGTCATACCTGACGTCCTGTCCCAAGCAACTTCAAGATGGTCAAACAAGTGGTATATAGTGTTACAACAGCAGTAAAAATATTTTTAGGAATGGTTTCTTCCATTATTATTTTTAGGTGGCAAGGAATAAACAAAAAAATCAGAAATGTGTGAGACTATTTATATTTATTAGTAAAAACTAAGCTGCTATTAGTTCACAGAGTTTAAGAAACATTTGGAATTTGTACCATTTCAAACAAAGTTTGAGAAATGTGGCTATTTTCTTTTGGTTGCGGAGAGAAATGTGGATACAAATGATTGGGTTTCTCATGTCTCCAACTGGTAAATTACATTCTCTTTTTTCTAAATAATTTTCTTGTGCCATAAGATTAAGAGACAAGATAGTTTATTATCTCCTTTAACATATTCTGTATGTCAAAAACACACTTAACTGCAGTAAAAAGTAAAGCTGCTCTTTGATTAGAGAAAACTGTTTCTGACTATAAATAAACTAGTCTACATAAACACTATGATTTTCTTCATTCTTATAAAATAATAATGTTCACAGAAATTGTTTCAAAACATTTTTCCCAGGGGCTGTGATTTAAAAAATGAATCTTATTCACATTACTTGGTAAAGAATCACCCCAGAAAAGTTCATGAGGATCTTATTTGTGTAATTAAAATGGGGTCAATAAAAATGAACAATTTAAATATGGATTAGCAGAACTGCGCATGAAGATAAATACATTTTGCTTTGCTGTTAGGAGTTACTATACCGACGTCAACACGTATACAGGTGCCCTGGGTACCTGGAAGGACAACTGGACTCTTTCTGTAAGCACTATGTACTCTATTTCCAGAAATGCAGACTGGCTGACCTTGAGATGTCATGTCTGGATGCACAATCCTTTTGTTTTAAGAGCAAGTCAGTGATTAGAGGGTGGAGTTGTAACTGTTATTGCATCGGTCCAAAGGTATTTGCAGGAAAATAGGTATTTGTAGCTAAATATTTTTCTAGAAAATGTCTTCTTAATATACATCCACAACTGGATCAGAAAAAGCTGTATCATGTACTAATTTCTTTATGAGTTTTAACGTAGGCACGTAAGATTTTGAGGAGACTAATTACTTAAAAATGCAGACAGCCTGCAGGGAAATGCCTACTTGAATCTCCCAAAAAGGCTGGCGGCCATGTCAACAATAGGACTTAGGCACCATTTAATCAACTTAGTCAAAATGGGCCATCTACAGAATCCCTGCATCCAAATTTCTGCCATCCCTTAGTGAACAAATAATCAGCAAGTACAAATTCTGAATTCCAGTCTCAGCTTCCAGTGCATATTATGCAGCAATAGTTTTACGTGTAAACTTTAGAAGAAGCAGGGACTGGATCTTACAGTACCTCCCCTCTACTCACGTGGGCTTCATTGCTGGGCTACTGACTTGGTCCTGGTCCTATGATACATCCCCTTCCACAGAGCAGCACAGGTTCACTAGAGTAGATTTAGATCATGTAAAATACCCAAAAGACTGGAGAGAGAAAAGGGTCAGTAATGGACAGCAGATGTAATCAAGATATAACCAATGAATCCAGCTAGTGGAGAAAAATAGCCAGATCGAGGGAAATATACTTTCAAACTAGGCAAGATGATGAATCGTTCTCTGGAATTGCCTATTTTTCACCATTGACTACAGGTAGGCGGGGATTACTAGCTTAGACTACTTCAAAACCACGAGCTGGACTCTCCCAAGTCCAGCTCTGCAGAGCAGCAAGATGCCTGCTCGGTAAGGCAGCAGCCACCCCCACTACGCAGGAGGATGGGGCAGAATTATTGCATATTCCTTGGCGGGTGGTTCCTTTATCTTTTGGAGGTTTCTAAGACAGCATGATTTTATGTTCCCTTTTTCTCTCTAGCCACTGAAATACCGGTTGTACAAGCCTGTTTAATTTGGTACGTGGGGAAGTATGTCTCACCAAACACTTGGGTAGTGTTACTCAGTTTCCCAGGTCTCACCACTGCATAGCTTTGTAGAGCACAAGGCAGCGCAGTGTTTTAACAGCCCCTTGAATCTGGTCTTTGCTATGGTAAATCAGTCCCTGGCAAAAGAGTCATATAAATAATTGTAATAATGGTGTTAAGTTTATTGATTATGTTGTAAATTTCACTTTGTAAACTTTCTTACAACTTCTGGGTTATTGAAGAACAGCAAACCACACCAGAATAGTGGCATAAACTGGTCAAACAATATTTAGCCCATATATTTCGTCAGTAAGGCTGGACAGTGCAATACTTCCAGCTATGACATGCCTACCGTAGCAGTAGTGAGATTTGTTTCAAAGGGACCAAAATTTTCTGCCATAAAGAGTGAAAAGCTGAGCCCTCTCACACTAATCTCCCAGTAATCTCTAGTATTATAGAAGGGTGGAGTTTATGAAAGATTTGCCATTAATGAAAACTACTCTGTTTAATGAAACTCCCTGTAGATAAGGGAACTTAAATGATATGGTATCAATATGCACTATAATGATTTGAAGTTTCAGAAACATCATAAAGAACAATAAAACAACAAAGACTATTTTAAAACTTTTGTAGCTTTGGTGGCAAAAACATTTCCGGGGTGAAATTTTTAGAAAGCAGGAAAGCAGAATGCACTACAGCCATCTACCTATTGCGCCTTTCCAAAATCAGGCAGAAATAAAATTACTTTCTGAAGTTCTTTATGTAATCTGTTGAACAGACTACGATAAAAACTCCAGGTATTTCAGTGACAAAACAGCAGAACCCTAGGAACACTGTAAACACAGACAGAAAAATGAATTTCCATTGCTAAAGATGTGTCGATTTGAGTTTAGTCTTAAAAGAACAAGTCAGCTGCTTTTTAACACTTTTTGCTATGTTTTACATATAATTACCTATGGGTTGCTGATTTTATTCAAATACTTCATTCTTTGCTATGATTTTCATATTTCATAATTTTATCTCTGATATATTTAAAAAATCTTATTTTCAGGGACATTCAGCATATAAAGTTATCCTTGTATAAGTCCTTTCAATGGCATCATCTCCACTAAAACTACCCTCGGTAAATCCCTAATGACCGCCTCAAAGCCTATACTTAAAACCCACTGAATCCCCATCCTCCTTGATTTATCAAATTACTTCAAAGCATATATACCCTTTTCTTCTTCTTAAAACACTTAATTACAAAAATTTGACTGAGGAAAAGGTTGGCACTCGTATCAGAGAAGATAAGGACCAAAAGTTACCCGTTTTGTTTTTAATCTTTTCTCTGTGCCTTGGCAGAAGCTTGACACCACATAGCTCAAGTGGGATGCACTTACTTCTTCCGCAGAAAGGGAAATCAAAGAATGATTAAAAAAGTGTGAGTTTGGAGCTACTCAGACTAAATAACAAAAATAGACTTGACAGAAGATACACTATTTCTCTGACATTCCTTTGAAAAACATGGGAGGAAAGGGCAAAAATCTAATGGCCTACAGAGAAGTCCTCTCCCAAAGTACTCGGTGCTCAAGGGGGACATTAGCAAAGACAAGACCATTGAAGTGACAGCTTTTCAACAGTGCTTGTGAAGGGCCTCAAAAATAGGAGCCCTGCTGTGCTCTCCATTGGAGGCCTCTCCTCTCCGCAGCCCTCGAGTCTGAACCGAATGTGACAGAAACTGCTGGGGACGAGCCAACATCTAGGCTTCTCACACACCCCGTTAACTGTTCGTTCACTCAAGCTGGGGGGAGTCAGGGCCTTTTCTTTGTATGCTTAACGAAATTAATAAGAATGAGGACTTTTAAATTGAGTTCCCCTGCATTAGTAGGCCTTAGGAGCATATCAAGCCTGGGCTGAAAGCACAGACTTTTATTTTCTGTTTGTGGATTGAGAGAGCAAGGAGAAAACAGGGCTTCAGAAATTAAACTAGGAGATATTGTACCACCAAGGGAAAAAGGTCAAAGAATGTACCTCTCTATTTCATGCATGTCCATTTTCCTTTGTCAGTCTTCCACTATTACTAAAGACTGTGAAAAAAACCAAGAGGATATTTAAAATCTGAAGTGAAAGGCCAGAAACAGGAGAGAGACCGCTCATGTTATTCTCTTCTTCATAAAAAAGAAATAAAATTCATAAATAACCACAGAAGTCAAGAGGGCTGTATGGTTTACAGAAAGAGCCACTGATTATCATTGATGACCATATTCCTACAGAGCATGGGAGCTGCAGTCACAAGTGCTGTGTTCACAGCAGGCAAGACAGGAACAACTCTGTCCATCCATGCCGTCTAATGTTGGGTTCCTGTGCTCCTTAACAGAGCTGCATGACCAAAAGTGAAGGTTGGCTCTTTGTAGTCCCTGGCACCAAGGGTGGAAGCCTGATGGCTAGCCAGCATCAGTGCTTTCCACTCTTCTCGTAAGCTGCTTAACTCTGCCCACCAGCTATACAGGAAACCTGACGTGCCGAAACCCCAGCAACATAAATGCATTGCTAGAGTTTTTAACTTCATTCAACTCGATGCCCTTCTTACAGTCAGGTACATACAGCAGAGGTCTGTGGAGACCAGTTTCTCTATTTATAAAGCTGCTGCTTCAGTTGTTATCAAAGTGTGAACGGTCAGTTTCAGTCACCTTCTCATAGGTAGAAATTCCTTGGCATTTCCTTATGAGCTGATGACTGGAATTGATAAATGATGGTGCTATCTAATAATACTAATGAGATCAGGTCAGTCACCTTCTGCTAAAGAATGTTATTTGCGAGTGTCTGTTCTCTAACATCAGGCTGATGAAGAGTTCACACTGTGGGACCTCCACACATTACTCTGCAAGGCACAATAATGCTTAACGTAAAACCACTTCCGCTTTGAGTCATCAGAACCACCATCCTACAACCCAGCGTCAGGTCTTCTTTCGAAGTGCAACCAAAACCACTGAGAGTCCACTGAGTCCAGCTTGGGCTAGTATAGGAAGGAAATTTTCCACAGCAACACTTTGAGGGAGTAGGAAGCAGTGGGGTCTAATGCTGTCCATCTTTAGTTCCAGACAGTTCTGGTGACTCTAAATATTCAAGTCTTTAGTAGCCAAAGGTATGTCTGCACAGCTCTGAGCAGTCCCACACAGAAGTGCTCAGGTTAGCATGGACAAAACTAGCCTAGGCACTAGAAGACACAGAAATCCCTTAGCACGGCACTCCATGAGTTATTATACCAAATTTCTCAGTAAAGCTGACTAGCTGGGCAGTGAAACACACTTACTGTATGGCTGCTGGCACCTCTTGGGGACATCTGCATGGCAATTCACTGCTTTATTGCCATGTCTACAAGACACGACTTGCTAACCTTGGAGAATTAGTATTCATTCCTTGAATGGCACTAACACTTTTTCATTTTCAGAGTCCTGCCAGAGATTCAGAGGACTCTTTGTATGTGAAGCTGAAAATACCACTATTACCATAGAATCACAGAATCACAGAACGGTTTGGGTTGGAAGGGACCTTAAAGGTCATGTAGTTCCAACCCCCCTGCCATGGGCAGGGACACCTTCCACTAGACCAGGTTGCTCAAAGCCCCATCCAGCCT
>JAVKLA010000005.1:36382425-36399302 GCA_034782735.1 Sagittarius serpentarius
CCGGAGCCTTCTCTTCTCCAGGCTGAACAGCCCCAACTCTCTCAGCCTGTCTTCACAGGAGAGGTGCTCCAGCCCCCGATCATCCTCGTGGTCCTCCTCTGGACTCGCTTCAGCAGGTCCATGTCCTTCTTACATTGGGGCCCCCAGAGCTGAATGCAGCACTGCAGGTGGGGTCTCACCAGAGCGGAGTAGAAGGGCAGAATCCCCTCCCTCGACCTGCTGGCCATGCTTCTTTTATCTTATGTCCAGAAAATGAATCAACAGTTTCTTGATATAAATGCTTGGATCTTCCCCTATTAAATCCTTTAAGACGACCTTGCAAGGTCCTCTCCTGTTGTTTTCAATCATAAACTCTTAGCTTGAAGGTACAATCACATGCTGCGATTCCTTCAAAAAGCAGCTCTGCTCTGATCCTGTCAGCATCAAAATTTCCTTCAGAAAGAAGACAAACCTTCACTTTCTTTATGGTCTGATAGGAACTATAAACTCTGTGAAAAAAAATCCTCAACAGACTGGAAAAAGAAAGAAAAGCTCCTTTTTAAAAGTATTAAAAATTTATATTTAAAAATATTTCTTTTTTTTTCCCATCAAAGATCAATTAGGGCACTGATGCTACCAATAGACCAAACCCACAAAAACAGTAATACTTCAAAATTGAAAAAAACAACCAACACTGTTTATAAAACTAAAGAAACAAAAGAATGATAAGCTAGCACAGTAAATCTCAATGTGCTTCTGGAAGAAATAGCCCAGCTCATGGAAAGAGAGAAACCAGAAAAGTTTTTGCTTCGTGAGTACTGTATCCAATAAACACACACAAAAATCATTAGCAACTTACTACTTATTCCCTCTAATTTATGAAGAAAGGCTCTCAACTTCTACAGCAGGGCTCCACAGAAATATTGTCATGAAGGTGTATTTTAAATAGAGCATTACCACACTATGATACAGAATTATTTGTTTGGGGCTTTTACAGTTATTATATATCTTCTTTAAGAAAACTGAATACAAAATTAGTTATACTCAGCAAATAACCTTGAAAACTGTGAGTTCTTTTGTTTTTTTTTAAATAAACTAGAATTTAACTATACAGAAACATACAACTTTGAGGAAAAAAACTTTCAGACCTAAAAAAATTTGAATTTAAATGCTCAACCACAGTGGCTTCACTTATGAGACAAACTCTAGCAGCAGGAGATAAATCAGAGCACAGCAATAAATTATAGTCTTAATTCATCTGATTATATAATTTTAGTCTTCTCTTTCTCTCTCTTTTTAAATCAGTGCTCGAAGGAATGAATTTATTACTGAGGCTTCTCTTCCTGTTCTGAATGATGCATCTCACATTATTCTTGGAATTTCATATATACAGACTTTAGTACTTCAAAAATAATTTTCTTTCTTTTGTAACTTAGCTAAAAACATCTGCCACATACTTATTGCTAAAATATTAGAAAATCAGTGAACTCAAAGAATAATATAAAATATGCAAATGTTCTACAAAAGCATGTTTTCATAGAGTTTTGCTTTTTTTTTGCTTATCAGCTCTTATTTATTTAATGAAACTTTCCTAAAAAACTCTGATATGAAAATCAGAAAGTAAAGAATAGCTCAGTTACTTGATTATGATAAGACACTCTACCATTCAGCTACGACTGGAAGGTTTAGAGTAAACAGATCCCCAGGTAACAAAATGAATCAAGACTTAAGCCTACAATGCACAGGCATGAGATTAAATCGCTGCAGCGCAACTTAGTTTTGGCATTAGTGAGAAGCAGGTAAATGCAAAAGGAGTGACAAGTGGACACAGCTCAGGGAGAGAAGCAGGTGGCTGAAACCTAGTCGGCAGTATTCTTCCTTTTACTCTTTTTGGGAAAGAGTAGGAAGACTTTTTTCTGTGCCCTGCCTTTCCCAGGAGGATGTGCAAGGAAAATGCTGTTGAAGGATTGGGACAGAAACAAGTCCTGCCAAGAGGCAGGCACTCAAGGCAAGCAGGACCTGCAGACTCGTGAGCTTGGCAGGTTGCCTTTCCCACTGGCCCTTCTGTTCTCACCAGGCTGGCTTTTTAATCCCTCTCTTGGGCTTAACAAACCCTGGGGTTAAAACCTCCAGCCACTTGATTTTGCTCTACTCATGTCCTTTAGCTTTGCCTTGCTTTTTAGATAGACCCTTGTCTCTCTCTTCCACTAACTCCCAATAAAACATCATTCAATAAAAAAACCAGTGTATTTTAATCAGGTTTCAGAGGCACTTCTTGTATAACGGAATAGTGAGGCAGCAGCCAATTCCTGCAAAACGTTTGCCATTTGTCCTCACAGTTCATATGCTAGGAGAGGCTGAAATAATTTGTCTAATAACCAGCTGGATCTCAATATTTCTCTCTCAAGCTGTTGCTTCATTCAGTTTTCTCCCTCTCTTCAATACAGTAGTTTTCCCACTGAACTTGCTGTTCCTTAAATTCCATCTGCGCTTTCACACTATTACCCATCTGTGCAGCGTGAACTGCAAATAAACCTTTGACCAAGTGCTGAGTGAGCGTACTCTGGTTTTGTTCTACTCTGTAGCCTCTTTCATGAGCTGGTGAATAATCATTAAACAAGACTGACATTAGTTCAAATCATATAACATGACTCCATTTACTTCTCTGTTGTAAGAAAAGAGGGAAATGAAATCTCTTTTTCTAGTTAGTAAATACTGGTAATTTTTAATGTTACAATAAGATTTCTTCCTACATACACTAAAGCATTTAAACGGGTAACTGTGTCCTCTGTGTAACCAGGCTGCCATTTTCAGAAGTAGATGGTTATCCCCTTTCCCTGTACTGCATCGGCGCCCAGGAGGACCAGCCGAAGGGACTCTCAGAGCCCACGTCGCTTCACAGTGAGCACAGGGCCCTGCTCCGCCTCCCTGCCGGAGCGCTCCGCAGCACCGTTGTACATCATGAAACCACGGTGAACATTTGCCCGCAAGATGTATGACTTGGTGTGTCACAGCCTCTAGCTTCTCATGCCCGTGCAATATCAACATCTGCGTTTCTCAGACATGCAATGCAAGACGTTTTAAGAAAGCTTTTGAACAGTAAGCAAAGCAGCGATTTCTCCACTTACAGGTGTTTTCTTTCAGATAACACAGTTTTTCTTTTTTAGGAGAAATGAAAAAACAGCAAAGATTATCTATTTGGCTTACACGTAGCAAGAACTTTTGCATTTAATATGTTCTCCCAATGAGCGACAGCACCACCTTTAAAGATACAGTCTAGTAGTCAGGTCATACATCAGCCCAGGTTTCACAAAACGATAGACAAGAAAACTACAACAAACATTCACTTGGATCACAGAACATAACATGTTTTGTAAGATTATACAGGATTTCATTTCTATTGGTTCCTTAAGAGGCCTATTCTTGAATAGCTGCAGTGACGATTCCTCAGCAAAATGGGATACGATATTTGTAGATGCAAAGCTATTAACAAAGCAAATGGGTTATAATACTAATTAAGAAACTGCTAAGCAGCCATGCATGACCTGTTCCTGATTTGTGCCATGAGACGCTGCAAACTGAAAGCAAATGAGAAAATTCAGCAAAGAGGATGACCGTGCTGAGTTAAATGAATCCATCATTCTTTATTAAATTAGCATTTATATTCTAAAGTGTTGTTAAGAATGTTTGGTTCAGTTAATACTGGATCTGAATTAAAGTTAATTATGTCAGCAAAGTAGAGCTCTGCAAATCCATAGTATGAATTCTGTGAAATTCTATATTAAAAAAAAAACTCTACTATTTATCTCTACTATTACACTATTCAGAATTGTTTTAAAAAACTATTTATCATTGTTTGAATGCAAAATCCATCTTGATACAAATATTCCTTTTGAATTTTTAATGATTACAAAAAAGGCATGTTTATGTTCTAAAATCACATACTCTGCGTAAGAAATCTTTTCTTATATTTTTCCCTTTTTTGAATTTGTAAAGCAAAGACGATCTCGTAGTATTTATAATATTTCAAAATAAGGCAAAAAATTGCTAAGACTTAAGAGTGAATCTTGTGGGAGCAGACTGGAGATTTTTGCTCAGTTATGTTATAAGACATAGGATTTTTTATTTAATACCAAGAAAAACTATTTACTATACTCTGAATGCACAAGTTTCACAGCCACTGTGTGCACCACATCTTGAAATAACAGTTTGGCTTCTGAAGTTAAACTGACTGTTGTCACACCTCTTTTCTTCATTGCTACTCTTACCTCTAGATGCCTCACAAAAAACAGATTTAATCTAACTTTCCCTGGCAAAATTGTAGTCATATGAAGAAAGCACTTCCCAGTCTGCTGGTGTATGACTTTTTCCTTCTTTTTCCTTTTTAGTATGATTACTGAAAGTCCAGTTGAAAATGCAAATTCAACATAGTGCCATCAATATAGCATGATAGTCTAGCCCTGTGCAGCAGGAGGGCCTATGAAACATAACATTTCCTCCTTTCACAACCACTATATTATAAGCCTGCTTGATTTAAGGCAAGGCATGATGCATATCCAGTTTGTTTTGCACCAGACTACTTGATTTAGGTTAGAAAGTGAATTATTTTGTAACCTCTGCCTGCTTGGCATAGTTGTATAAAAATAGTAAAACTAAGATAACAGCACCTGGTCTACAACTACTTGAAGGTATCAGATAACTGATAGTTATCTGCAAACATGCATACCCATCTGAAAAGCCCAGGACAGACAAGTGTTGGGGGATAACACCTGCCTGGACAAGCTGGAACAGGTTCGTTCCCACCTGCAGAAAGATGAGGTAGTCCTTTGGACCAGACTTGTCCTGATCCATGGAAAATGCTTATCCAGATGCCAATGATGCGAGTGGAGCTTGGGAAGAAGACACTCATTTCAGCTCCAGTTTCTCTCATTGAAGAGCTCTTGAGTCAGGACCTCTTGATCTCTGACAGCTGAGAACCACCAAACACTTTGGCCATCAAGGCCAAACACATTAGACTTGCAATATTGTGTACCCATGGCTTGGCTAATTTGTTTGACTAATGCTTGATTTCCAGCAGTTGAGCTAAGTAAAGGCTTGTTTGAAGTTTTGAGATTTGCCTGGTGCCTCCGTCTCTCAGGGCAGTCCCATCACAGCAGCCCCCAGTCCCCCAACAGTAACCGCTGCAACACCTGGAAACAGAAGTTGGTATCTAGAAGGGCCGCACAGTGTATTTGGTGAGGAATATTTTTCATTCACCCCTTACATATATATCAGAAAATTACAACACCCAGAGTACTTCCTTTACAGACTTTTAAAGAGATGGAATATACTTGCTTTGAACTAATTTTCATACATTGGGTATATGTATATGGGGAAGTATATTAAAAAGTTTCCATGATAGGTTTTCCACTAAAAATCCCAGAATTTTAGAACTAAGACTGAAATCCAATCTTTAATTTCTATGACTTACATATATTAGTCCCTAATTATACTAAAGCTTCTGAGATGGACCTTCATTCAAAGAACAGGCAGTTTTATACAGATATGTAACATAACTTTATTGGGGACTTACAATCTAGATTAAACCCATCTAGGAAACATTTTACCATCCAATATTCTTGCAAGATATGTTTAGCCAGTGGCTATTTGAATTCATATAATTCATCTATAGTTCATATATTTCAGTCCATACATACACATTGGGATTAGATCTACTTGTTTTGCCCCCAGAATTTTTCTTACGTCAATAATAGTTATGGAAAGTATGAGACCGACAGGTGAGAGGTTGGCGAGCTCCCAATTAACTGGGAGCAGTTTAGAATAAGGGCAGCAGAAGCACACATACGGCCTACTGAAAGTGCCTTTGTTACCGAGCACCAAAAATAGCTGGCTACACCATAAAATGTCTATTATCAGCTAGTGCAAAGCAAGTTCTACATAACAAATCCCTTTCAAGAACTCCAAGAAGCACACAGAGAGACATTGCTTGAGGAGAGGTCTTTTGGGATATGTGAAAAATTATTTGTTTAAGCAAAGATGAAAAATTTGGTTAAAAAAGTAAATGTTTAAAAAATAACTGTACATCTTCCATTGAAAGCAAAAAGGCTCTTTGGGAACTCCCATGATGTCAAAGCCTGGCTGTGAGGAAGGTTTATTAAAAACAAAACAGCTTCGGTGTCACTGGAGCTCTGGGAGACAGCCCTACTGAGAACTGTAATAGCTCTTTTGGAATCTATAAATAAATAAGAGAAAAAAAGTCTACTGACATAACAGCACTTACATTAACTTAAACCCCGCCATGTCAATGCAAATGTATGTAACCTTTCAACTAAAAAGAAACAAATACTTCACAGGTGATGTCTTTCGCATACACGTTCTTTGAACTTGATGCAGTGACCTGGCACAACTGGGAATTTTACTGCGGGCCAATGGAATTCAAATTTGCTGTACATTATATTCTTTTGAAGTTAGGAAGAAAGACACTCTGACAGTCATAATTTTCCCTCATACTGAAGTTGAAGGAAATTTGGGGCCATTCTGGATTTCTATGCAGTACCTACCCACAACATATCTCTCCAAACAATCTAGATGCATGGGGTCAAAGCAAAGTACTAAACACTGAACTTTCACCCTATCACTACTTAACTGAGTGTAAAAGCTCTTCTTGAGTTTGATGTTTCACGATCAAGCTTCTATGGATATGCTGACATTTTCCATTATATTTAGGTTTGAACCCATTCTCCAGAACAGCTACTCCTACTGTCAAGCAAAAAAAAACCTGCTCAGACCAAAAGAGAGAGAGACAACGAACTTAAATACAGCTAGAACAGGTCCAGATTCTTATTTATGAGGTCTGGGCAGGTGAGGCAGAGTCATGACCAAGTGCACCGAGGATCAGTCCATGAGTAGCAAGCCCAGGCTTAGCTCTCCCAAAGCTCAGCGTCAGTGTTCGGAAAACTGCAGTATGCCCGCAACGTGGGATGCCAGCCAAGGTTAAAAACTCTCAACTTCAGTCTTTGTTTCTGAGCATAGATCTATCCGAAGAGGCTACTTCAGAGAAAGCCAAAGCTAAATAATAAAAATGAACTTCAAGAATAACCAACTTGTAGTTGAACAGTGCACTGGAACTGCAACAGAGCTGTCTGGGAAATGCAATACAAGCAGCAAGTATTCTTCCTGTCCAGAAATAACCTGCCTTATCTGATAACTTCTATGGCTGCCTTTTGCCTCTGATCCGAGTCCTACGCACTCTGAATCACTGTAGATGCACACTGGACACACTTTTTATCCTGGAAACCTTCCTGCTAGCTGTGCCAGCTATCAATCAAGTCAGAAGCTTTCATAACACTTTTTAACACATCTGTACTGCAATATTTTTCAAATACTTTTAACTATTGATATCAAATCAGTAGCTTTTATGTCTAGTTTCAGGTTTTCAGTTATTGTGTTTAAGCTCTCTGTTGTCAATGCTAAATATGCTAAACATTTTAATAGTCATAGTCAAAGTACACAGCTTTGACCACAAAGTAAACCTGTCATGATAAGTTTAAATAAGGTGGAATAAATAAGACTGACAAAGACTAACAGAGAACTGTTAGCTAGTATTGACACGGTCCATTTACTACTGATTTGCTACTAATCCTGATAAAATTAATGTCAATATTCTAAAAAACATAATGGTAAATTACTTCTGAAAATAGTAGAGAAAAGAGAAACTTAGAAGGCAATCCCTTTCTCTGGAGCAGTGCTACCACAGTCGTTCTGTTAATCCACCATTCTAGCAGTATAAAATCTAGTGAGTAATATGTGACTGATATGCAAAGTATTATGCAAATGATATGCAAATCATGATGATTGATAGCAGGTCAAAGCAGCATGCCATTAATATTCTACCAGTGCTACCAGACTTACTGTAAAGTACTGTCTGCACACCACCAAGACAATTAATGACATTCTCCACACATACACTAACCCACATTACACTTTTTTCTTAATCTTCTTTATTTCAGACACAGTGAAAAGAAACCTAGTCACTACTTCAGCATTTTAGCTTTCATCAGGACATACAGAACATTTCCAGCCGATAAGCACTAACCCTTCTAGCCTACAAGAGTTTCCAAATGCCACCCTCACACATTACCCAGGGGATGTACATTTTAATCTCACTCTTAACATGTCTGTGTTCCAGTGAGCCAGAATTTTACAGCAGGCTGATTAAGCAGAAGTATAACTTTTTGTTTCATTTTCCCTTTCAAAACACATTACCTGTACTAAAATTAAGATATCGTTACACATAGCAATGCCCAGTCAGCTGTGAAGAGTAATACAAGAGCCAGGTATCCAGCAAGGGAGTGTGGCAAAGTCCACGTTCTCCAGGCAGAGCCACCAGGCTGCTCTTTTAAAAACCGCCTCACGCTGCCTTGGGAACAAAACAAAACAGACATTTTGAATGGAAAGCTCATCTTAAGCCAGCAAATTAGCATCACATGACAAAAACAGCAGAGAGAAAAATAAAAATTATGGGTAATAAGAGACGGCTATGCACAAGTCTGGGGGAATCTCAGATATTTTCCCTAGATTATACGAAGTGACCGTGGACTGACACCGAGGTAGCACTGCTGTTCACTGAGCAGAGATCTCCAGGTCCCAATGCAGGACCCCTTTCCACAAGCCACTTCTCCCTTCTTATCTCATTCCAGTTGTTGCAAGGATCATCCATTTTTGCCCCTCAGACAGGAGGGTAAAAGGAGAAATCATCCCTTGCTTCTTTCAGTCACAACCTAGGTCATCATATGAATCAGCAGGCACTATCCCTTCCTTCAGATGATTCCCTTTCATGTTAAAGAGTCTGTGTAGGTTAAATATCATAGCATTTGCTGTCAGATTCATGTATGGTGAACGGACCCTATTTTGGGAGGATTTAACATTTTGGGAAGTATTCAAGGGTTCACCTTTTCTGAGAAGAAAATTCTTGGTACAGAACAAAAGCCATCTTTAAAATCCCAATATACTTTGGCACAGACAACTCTTTACACAATGACTGCTTTTTTTGTTTAAGAGAAATCCACGTTCTAGTTAAAAATTCTGTATGTTTTTTCCTGGTAATGCAATAATCCAGGAAAACTATTATTTTTCCTTGTTCTTAATCTAATATTTTGTTTAAAATCTTGGGGTTACTGTTGCAAGTTATCTCCTCAAGCATATGCTCCAAGAGAATTGATGTGGTATCAGTTGCTACTCAAAGATCACACCAGCTATAAACAAGCTAATCAATTCCCCAAGTGCAGGTTATCTCTATTTTACAATGATTCCCGTGGTGGTGTAGCTAATCAGTTCTCTGAGCGTGGGTTATCTCTACTCTACCACAACATCAGTAGCGTTGTAGCCTGATTCACAAATTCACAACGTTGTATAGCTACTACTGGGTCCTCTGCACATACATGCACTAAACTTTATATTCTGTGGCCGTTGTCTAACATTGGCATTGTCTTCAAGAAGCCAACAAGATTGAGTAGAAAGATGAGTTAATATCTGCACAAGCCTTAAGCTTTTATGTTTAATGTCTGCACAACAGTTGAGCA
Source organism: Sagittarius serpentarius (assembly GCA_034782735.1). Taxonomy (NCBI): domain Eukaryota; kingdom Metazoa; phylum Chordata; class Aves; order Accipitriformes; family Sagittariidae; genus Sagittarius; species Sagittarius serpentarius. Next base: position 36,391,986 of record JAVKLA010000005.1, read on the forward strand.
TATATGTAAGTGCCAAGTGTTTTTACCCACACGTGGTTTCTCCAGCTGAACTGAAGCAGCCAGGCAAGAGCACTTGCCCGTCGCTATGTCCTCACTGTTTCTGTCCTCTCTCTGTCCAGATGTGCATACTATCTCCATCATAGTTTTGTTTTGTGATTGAAGTTTCACAAAGAATGAAGATGAAAATGACTGCATATGGACACCGGGAGAGCAGTGGATGTCATTCCCCCTAACTTTAGGAAGGCTTTCAACACTGTCTCCCACAGTACTTCTTTATAAATGTTAGGACATTACAATCTGGATGAGTGGACAACCAGATGGGTAAAAAATTGCTGAAATGACAGGGCACCGAGAGTACTGGTTAGTGGGTCATACCCTGCCTGGAGGCCAGTAAGAAGTGGAGTTGCAGGGGTCCATCCTTGGACCTGTCCTGCTTAGCATCTTTATTAGTGACTTGGAGTGCGCTCTCTTCAAGGTTGCAGATGACACCAAGCTGCAGGGGCCAGCTGATATGCTGGAGGGTTGGCCTGCCATTCAGAGAGACCCAGGCAGGCTGGAGAAATGGGCTGACAGGAGTTTCAAGGACCTTCATGAAATTCAATGAGGAGAAATGCAAAGCACTGCCCCTGGGAAGGAAGAACCCTTGCAGCAGCCAAGGCTGGGGCAGGACTGGCTGACCTCCTATGGTCCCTTCCAACCTGAATTATCTGTGACCCTGTGATCCTAAGAGCCGTAAGCTTCCTTTAAATAGGTATTATATAATACAGTCATATCTGAAGGTGAAATAATAATGGAACAGCTGCAATGTTTTAATTAAGTGTCCTGCTGCACCCAACAATCTGTCTCTCTCTGTCACACATACTTGCACACACACTTTTCCCAGCCTCTCCATCTTTGCTGTGAAAGTATTATAGCAAGGACATTACCCCCTTATAAGCACTGATTTTCACAGAAATCCAGATCTTTCAAAGAATTCCCATTTCCTCTATCTGAAGATTGCTCACTACCTTTTCAGGAAGAGATTTTGAAAGTTCCAGCCACTTGGCGTCTCACCTTGTGAAATGTCCTTTTCCTTCAGATAATTAAGTGCTCACGATTCAAGTATTTTCAGAGGAACCGGATGCCTGGCTGTTTGCATGCTTGAAAGGAAACAGTTCTGTATTTGCATCTCAGTTTTATCAAAAGCAAGAATATTTGCATCCTTGTGAACAAGAGATACAGAAATAATTTGAGTTACACATTACGAATCCTTCCCTGTAAGTTAATTTCAGTACAGCACAGTGGCCTGTAACAGCTATGTCCTTTCAGTTTCCTTTGTCTTGAGCAACAAACATTTCAGACAGAAAGAAAAGAGAGTCCAGTGGTTGGGCTAACAGCTGCAAATTTAGAAGAATCTGCCTCAGTTTCCTAAACGACTGTAAGCTTCCTACAGGACTTTAGGGAACCCTGTCAGTCTTCTTACATGGAGACTGCACCCATAAGACTGGAAGGCTTAGTAAGATAAATAATCATCTAAGAGTATAAAGTAAAAATTTGAAACACTCAGATACCATGTTAACAAAGAGGGATCACGTAAGTACCATTAATATATAATCTTCCAATTAAGTTAAAATATGAATGTGACGCATTGTAAAGTAGACATGTAAATATTGAGAAAACAGGAAAAGAAAACTGAACTCATTTATAGCGGTGAATTGAGTCTGCTGCAAAGCAAATCTCCAAGAGGTAAAAATGTTTTATTTGCTTGTTTTTATCATTAGAAATATCAGGAGCTGAGTTCCCTGTAGTATTTGTGTTTGTTCTGAGATGTTTGCTGAAGGGCTAGCATTGTTTAAAGAATTCACGTGAACAAGGACACCATATTGAGCAAGATACCTGGTTTAGAACTTGCCTATGCATGATACTGTACAAAAATTTCGCACCGTTTTCAACAGCCATATCCTAATAATGCTGAGCAACATTTGGGGTGGAAAAACAGGCAGGTACTAACAAAATAATGAATATGTAATGGGAATGGCATCTTCTTGCCTTAAATTCTAGAGGTTTACAGTGAATCTTGCAGCACTGAGCACTGCTACTACTTCAAAGAGACTATCATTCAAATATAACACGCTTGCAGCACCATTCCTACACGCTCCTGATGGGTGACTGCTTGTAAGCACAACAAAACCAGTGCTATTCCTCCGAGAGCACTTCCTTAACACTCGTGATGCTTTCCAAGGCAGCTATTCTCTGTTTGGAGTTGGAGGTGCTGGGGGATGACTGTGTTGGCTGCTACGCTGTGAGGTCTTGTGTGTGACCATATTTCAAGGAGGCTTCTCACAAGTTCCATACAGAATATCAGATTCCCTAAGGAGATCAGTCCATCCCCACATCTTACCTTTATTTTTCCAGAGGTTTTCCCAGAAGATTAGAAAGTCATTCAGCTTAGTTCTCCATCTAGGGAACTCAGTCATAAATATAAGCTCAAGTCAAAGACTGCAACCATCTCCCAGCTATTTTAGTAACAAGTATTTGTTTTTCATAAAAGCACTTTCAAGTATCTGGCCTATTTATTTTAGTAAAGAAGAGCTCATTATTTGAGCACTGAACTCTGCCTGTGAAAGGAAGCACAAGCATCCATCAACTGGTAAGTGCCAGAAGCAATCTGACTGGGACAAGGCTTGGCTTAACTCCCTCTTTACCGTGACCCCCAGCCAAGTGATGGGAGGACTTCTGAGGAGATTATTTACAGAAATGAATTGCTCATTATGATAAAGCACGTTGTTGCTGGCTCCCTGAGTAGCTGAGAAGGCAGGAAGCAACGGAACTGTCCCTCCAAAGCCTACCGGGAAGGTTTCTCACAGGCCTTGGTCTCTGCCGTGCTAGAAGACCTCATCCAGGGCCTCAGCGAGCAGCAGACAGATTTCAGCACCTCCGTTCCTCTCTCATGAATTGCAGAAGACTTAGCCTCAACTTCACCAAGGCAGAGTGCTTTCTCGTGTTCCTAGAGCACGCAGTACAACACAACCTGTGCAGAACTGTGTCTGTAAGATGGAATCAAACTGAACAGTTTCATTCCTCATTTGTGCCTCAGGTGTGTGTAACAAAGAAGTAGTCCATTGCTTCCACTGGGGCTCTCACTCTACAGCTAACAATTAATTCTTTAGTGGGACATAGAAAAAGGTTGCAATACTCTATTGTTTTTTGACAAATATTACATGACCAATTTTGTCAGTCCTGTTTCCTGAATCCTACTCTTTTCTTCTAAAAATCCCCCCTTCTATTAATCTACTTTAATTTCTTACAAAGAGTGAATAAAGAATCATAAAAAAGTACAGATTACCGGCATCAAGATAGCCTCTGTTATGGTCCTTTGCACTACAAGATGTTTATCAAAAATCATCCATCACTCTTTCAGCTGGGGAACAATGCTAACACCAAAAGGATGATTTCTTTCTCCAGAGGGCTTATAACTCAAGGTTTTAACAGCCACCTTTGCATCCCTGAAAAATCATTTTATTTTATAAAGCAATCCACACCAGAGATTTCATGCACTGTCAACACATTCTCATCATTGTTTGCCTACACTCTTTGAACTATCTCCTTTCAGCTACTGAAATATTAAAACTGCATTTTTCCTCTGTTGTGTCAAAAAGCTATGCAGCTTAACAGGACGGTCCTCTGTAGTTCCTGAACGCTCCATTCTCTCCAGTGAAACTGAAAGTGGGAATTAAATGCATGATTTTATGAAAAATAACAGATAAAACATAAGAATGATGGGCTTGCAGTGTCATGGAAAAGTGAATAGGGAATTATCATCCCTTGTTTTTTCATAATAAATACTAAATGCTAATTAAGAAGTATCAGATGAAATAAGACAATGTTAAAAACAAATACAAATAGGAATGTTTGGACAGAGCACACACTTATGGAAATCACTGTCACAGGATATGTAGATATCTAAAGTTTATACGGGTTCAGTTAGATGAACTCATGCAAGAAAACCATCACAGTCTATTAAACACAAAGATGCAACCTCTGATTCAAGAAGTCCCTAAACGCAGACTGCTGCAAGGGTACAACCAGCAGGCAGGACCTCTGAAAGCCTGTCCTGTCTCTGCTGTTCCACACACCTCCATCCACCGAGGAAGCCCAGGCTGCACTGACCCAGTACAGCTGTTCTCCTGTTCATAATACACAGCAAAACTCGTGGATGAATTTAAAATTACCACCCAAATCCAGCAGTTCATTAAAAGGCACAGAGAGTAGAACCGTGACAGCCAGACATGACGGTCTACGTGTTTGAATTGTTTGAACTTAGCTTTTATTAACAGGTCTTACGAACTTGTTTATTGGTCTTTCATCATTTTTTCTGTTGAGCATAATGGTGTAATTAATAACAGTATCCTCCCACACCCCCTCCTCTTATAAGGAAGGAAAACACTAACCCTATTTTACAGCTGAGGAGTCAAAGAACAGGGAGAGTAGGTATTTCCCTTGAGATGAATGAATTTACGGGAAGGATGCTATACTGTGGAGCTTGCCTGATGATCCAGTTGCCCCCCTCATGTCCTGTTTTCCTACACTAAGCACTGTACAATAAAATTGTTGATTTGGGGGATTTGGGCTTGATTACTGAGTCCAGTCAAGTGCTTTAGCCAAAGAATATCTTACGCTCTCTACTCCGGAAGGGACTACCTCATCACAAAGATCAACTTGCTGTCATTTCATTCAGCATTTCTTCCCCTCATCCTTATGACACTCTGTAGCCACCTCATGGTATAACTTTAGCTTATTTTGCCAAAGCAAGGACCTTGTGGTGTAAAATGTCTATCACACTTTTGATTGCTGTGAAGTAAATAACAAATTAAAAATCAGAAGAAGAATTTATTGCAATCTCTTGAACATTCACTGAGATGTGCTGTGGCAGATTACGTGGGCTACAGAAATGGATTATTTCTCTTTCTGTCTCTCACACAGACTCAAATGCATTGTCTTAAGATATATTTGGCCAAAGATTGAGTGTGCTGAAAGAAGTATTAAGGAACTGTAAATTACTGAAGACCAGTCAGAACTGTATTTGGAACATGATTATTATTCTATACAAGGAAGCTAAGTATAAGCTAACCACTGGGTATGAGAAATCACACCTTTAAAAAAACGTAACCGTTCTTATATCCCCTGCTGAGGTGTCAACTCTACTAAGTCAGAAGTTCCTCCCTGTGAGCCCCATACTCACACAGAGAGATGATGCAAATGAAGGATTTCATGGGATACAAGCAAAGTTAGACTCCGACCATAAGGTTCAGTTTTGCAAGACAGTGGTACAGGAGTTCCTCGGAAAATAGCGTCACAAATAAATAAAGGAATCCTGAAATTTTCTCATACTATGCATGTTCCTTATTTTTTTGTATTTTCAGCATATGCTTTGAAATCATATTTTATCCGTTGTCTTATAGTTACGTGCTTCACAGAGTCAAACTGTAGTAAGTATTTAGAAGATAATAATTTCCATGGACTCCTCCCACCAAATATTTTGAACAGCTTTTATTTTTGATAGCAGAGCTTTTCTCATCATTAGATCTATAGACTGTATCTACAGACAAATATTTAATGATGTAAGATTTAAGAATTATACACCAGCTATATTTACGATCCCAAAAATATTTCAAAACAAAATAAAGTCTAAGGATGCTGCTGATCCTAGGAAAGTCAATGAAAAGCTTCAGAGTGGTTTTTACAAGGACAACTTCGGAGCCCCCAGTGGGTTTGAAACAAAGTCATACTAAGTTAGTGGAAAGACTTACCTATCTTCTTTGTCTTGGATTTGTCCTCCACTCAAAGAGCACTATGTTACATTGATCTGTTTAAAACCTGTTTCTCTTGATTGTCTTCATTCATTTTTAAGGTATTTCTAGAAACATGACTATGAATTACTGTACACTTGCTAATAATGGGCCAACTCAGAAGCTTGATGTCTCTTTGACCTCCCAATGTTTTCCACATCACAGGTTTGACAGCTGTCATATGACTAATCAATGGATTACTGAACAATCAGAAGTCAATATATTTTTTATTAGTATTTATTTTACAAAATTGAGCGCTAGGGAATTCAAGATAACTGATAAAAGAATTAACCCCCATATATTCCAGAACTTCTCTATTCAAGATAAACAAACGGAGACACAAATATTTAAGAATGTCTTTTCAAGAAAGAAAACTGAACAGGATGGTCTGATGTTATGTCTGATCTACACCCCAAAATATTAGCTTATTTTTCTCTCCAAGAACACTCCCAGAGATACCCATGCCTACAGCTTCTAAAACAAATTTTAAAAATGGATAAATAAAGACAGGTCTGGCAGTACCAGGATCATCTTAGAAAAGGAATGTGAGAAACTTCTGGAGTGCTGGTCCTAGCAAAGAGTCATGTTACCCAGGGCTTACGCTGCAGCACTGGGACTTTAACAGTATGAACATTTGATATTCATTTTCATTTAATGGTTCATAGTCACAACCCTATTCATGTATGTCAAGGCCTTTTTTTTTTTACTATGAAAAAAATACAACTCCATTAAAAATTCCAAGCTTCCTAACCCCACTGCCTCATCTATAGTGCCCAATGACATTCACAGCCCTCAGGCTGCCATGGTTCAACTATAGATCCTGGTGTATAACAAATGGCAAAAAATGATAGATGCAAAAAAAGTATTACTTCAAGAACACCGAGATCCAAATGATTGTTTGACATATTAGAAAACACTACAAAGTTTTTAAACACTTTAGTAGCCTTTATTTCATACTTCTATAGCAATGAAGTGACAATTTTGTTTTGTAGAAGTAATTCTGAAGGTATTTCAAAGCTGTGTTTACTTCATACAGGAATATTTGGAGGCCATTAGAGAAACACGGTAACTTTAGACTATACTTACTATAAAATAAGGTGCTTTTATATCAATTAAAATATAATATTGTAAAAACCAGAATAGTACGAGAACAGTCCTGTTAGCCCAAATCCAATACTAAATAAATAATAAAACGATCCAGCCACAGAAACAGGGACTGCTCCTGTCCTGTTGTACCCTTCATATACCTGCAGAAGCAGCTAGACTGCTACCCTGCACACCCTGAAATTCAACAGCTTCAAGTGAACCGGAAAACATCAGATCCCTTTGCTGAAGAATGCCGTTCCAACTCTACTGCACTGGAACAAGGGGGCATCCAGTTCGTCTGCTTTTGCCAGTCCCTAGGAGGTGACTGTCGTGGTTTAACCCCAGCCAGCACCTCAGCACCACGCAGCCGCTCACTCTCTCCCCCCCCACCCAGTGGGATGGG
>JAVKLA010000005.1:36399402-36454126 GCA_034782735.1 Sagittarius serpentarius
AGGGTGTTATCAACATTCTTCTCATACTGAACTGAAAACACAGCGCTGTACCAGCTACTAGGAAGGCAATTAACTCTGTCCCAGCCGAAACCAGGACAGCGACTTACTTTCTCACAAGGATTAAAAAGTACGATTTTAGAATAAAATGTGGTCTCATGTATTAAAACTAATAGCTGAATATTGCAAACAGACTCATATAACATATGCTGAGATGCTGTTTAAGAAGCCCACCGCTGCATGCCATGTCTTTTTAAATGTCTAAATATATTCTAAATAAATCTCAACATTGAGTGAAACAACAGACTCCTATCAGATCTACAAAGGCACCAATGACTACACAAAAATTATTCTACATTCAGAGGATGGAAGAACAACCTCTTACTGAGACAGAGAACTGTGGAAAAGTAAAATTCAGGCCACACTTGCTCCCTCAGCTTAGGGAGCCAGCCCTCCCAAACTGGGATCTCCAAAAAAAGGGGAAGCTGCACATTATCTACTACACTAACTCTTTTCCCCACTGGGAAACATCACCTTTATCAGTACAAAACTGATTTCTCAGCACCACTGATGCTGTGTAAGAGGAATTTTATTTCAGTTATGCAGCTGCAAGCATACCTCTTTTGTCATTATAATTCCCTACATACTTTTTCCAACATTCCAAGTGGTGAGATTCAGCATACCAGGGCAAAGTCCTGTCTCCCTAACTCAGTGCTATAAACTGCAATATAAAGTTCTACCAAGGCTAAACAGTAAAAAGTTGGACACGCTAAAGAAAAGCTAATGGCCACAATCCTCTGCTCTTGCTTCAGCTGCCGCATTCACTGACGTAAGGAGCGACAATGGCACGTACTGACACACCACTGCTGTCAGCGGGGGACAAGCCTACAGCTTTTGTCACTGCAAACACACATTGCTGTCTCATGAACTGAAGCAGAGATTAAGCAGCTTAACAAGTCAGCCAGGAGCGAGAAATACAACCTCAAAGAAGAGCTGATTTGAACAGACCTTCAAATTGTCTGTTTAAGGAGACAAGTTTCAACTAGTTCTACAATGATTATGCTGTATATATCTATACAGCAATTTATTATAACTTTGAAAAGATCATACTCTTTCAGTATCTAAACTTTTCATGAGGGAAAAAAAACCCCAAAACTTTCTCACATAGCGTTACCACAGTATTGGAGCTAAAAAGTTACCGTTTCTTAGATTACATTTATAGAATACAGGAAGAACATTACGAAATATTTTGTAATAAATAGAACGATATCAGGTATTTGGTATAAGATTTTTGATAGAACATTAACAGATTTTAGTAACATAAATGTTTTGAGGTTTACTGAGATTTACGCAGGTTTACTGAGGACTTGAGAATGCTGCTTTCCAAGCTTATAGTGTAAAGCTACATTACTTTATAATGCAGAAACTTTTTCCATTTTTAATCCTGCCCTTCTAAAGTTGTTAAAATGAAAAAAGACGTTTTTTTTCAAGATGTTGGGATATGGAAACTTGTTTATTTCAACTCTTGATGGTTTCAGGAATGCTGTTAAATTAGAAAACAACAAAACAAACACATCAAAAGGCACTAACTTCCCAAAATAGATAATGACCAAGGTGGATCTGAGAGCAATAATTCATATTATAAATCTATGATAATAAATCTTGACATTCACCAAAACATGATGTCCTCAGCTCAAATCCCACAGCTTTTATATAGGCCAAGCTCCACATTAACTTCGCTGAAAAACAGGTTTGCCTCGTGAGGAGATGAATTCTTGCAAATATCATAATTAAACTCCAGGAAAAGCACACAGCACTCAACTAAATGTAAATTAATATCATCTGCACCCTAAAGAATTTACAGCCCAAAAACATAAATGCAGGCAAGCATCGAAGCACCAACCACCCAGTCAAAGGGCCCCCCAAAGACCCTTTTTACTTTCTGCAGTAAATTTTAAATAAGTCTGATAAAAGAGAAGAAAATCCTTCTATTGTGTTTGGAGGATTATCTGGTTTGAAGTAAGGTATTTTATCTTCCTCACTGCGGTAGTTCAGGGTTTGTCTCTCTGCTGCCAGCTTCTCGCAGGACGAGCAGCTGCAGGGGCTGGCTCTGCTCCGCAGCCAGGCTCAGCTAACCCAGCCTCACACCCCCACGGCGCTCGGCAAGGGGACGCATCCGGGCTCCGAGCTCCCTGCAGCTCACGAGGTGCTTACGCACACCTATGCAGATGAAAATGTCTGTATATTCTGCTTTACTTACATTAATTACACCCGGAGAGAGAATATAACCCATCTGTCAGCCTAACTGAGACTCATACAGTGTTTTACAAAATAGAACGTGTTTATTTTAACAAGACAATTCAACTTTTTAATTACATGGCTGGAAACCGGGTTACAAAAAGGAAATATTCTATAGTCCTTCTTGGCTACTTCAGCATCCCATGTAGAAAATCCTTTAACTTGTCTCGGAGCTTTAAGCTGGAGAGGAAATCTGTACAGCAACACTTCATCTTCTGAGTGTGGCTCTGAGCCTGTGCCCTTTCTCTGAGTCTCATTCTCAAAGGCAAACCCGGCTCCTACACTTCACTTCCTTCTCCATTTCAGTGCAAATAATGTATTTCTCTTCAACAGGCAACAGACTTGATAAACGGCCACCATTTTCTGGTGGTTCCTCACCTCATGCTATCTGGGGCACGGGAAAAAAAGGTTAGGTAATAGTTATTGGGCATAAACCAGGTCTCAGCTCGCAAGTTCTGGAGCCTGTCTGCCTGTATATTGTCTTTGTTCAAGAATATGACATAAGACGTTTCAAATAGCAAGAGAATGCATTGGAAGATGCTTTCTTTAGGCACAGTAGACTGAAGTGAAATGCTATACAGCCCAGGCTAAAATCTAAATTGTCAGAAATATGTTTGATCCAGCGGATCCACTGGAGTGGATTTTTTGAGCTTTTCCAAAGTCTGTGTGTTGCTGTAAACCTTTATTTTTTTACGTGACCAAAAAATAGGTACACAAGAATCTGTTAGAATGGAAAGCTTTCATTTAGTCGTTGTAACACAAAGCGTAAGCTGTTTTTCCTTTGAAACTGACCTTTTAAAATGACTTTTTAGAGGTTCAGGCTTCCTTTTAGATGGAAAAAGACTTCACTAACATAAGGTTGCTAATTAGACACTGCTGACTGGCATACATAAACAGGTTAGCACTATTACCCATGTTGCTAAAACCACTCTGATTGTTCTGCTTAGGACAGCTAAAAACCAGACTTTTCTCACCTATGTAACACTGGAAAACAGATTTGCTCAGAAGAAGAAAAAAAAAAGAATTATTTCTCCTTTTTCTGACAAAATTTAAAATAGCTGGAGAAAAACTGTAAAAATAACACTTTTTATGTCTTTATGAAATTTTAGTATTCAAAACTATCATCGAATCTGGGCTGTCATTTGGTGAATTTCAGTATCTGTGATTAATTAGCTTTCAGGAAGACTCATCCAAGCCTACAATTATACACTTGCAAATTGAAAACAGGCATAGGAAAACCTGCAATTCAGATGTTCAAAGTAAATACAAAGCATTTCCACGTTGATTGAAAACCAACACAAATTCAGCTTAGAGACTATCAATAGATAATTTACTCTCTTGATGATGTACAAATCTTAACAGACTTCATCAGGACAGCTCAGTGAATTGGATGATCTATAGGAAAGATCAGAACAGCAAAATGATTATTCACATGATAGGCTCACACTAGTAATGCTCTAAGATGCCCCAAATACATGTAATAATTAATATGATTTTTTTCTAACAAATTCTGTTTTTTTTTTAAATTCAACAGTCAGGGTAATACTTTCAAATAATCTCATTTTGAAGAGAATCCTCATGGCAGCATAATGCGTCAGTTGCAATTTCCTAACAGCATGGGCTGAAAGTCCCTAAAAGAGTGAATTACAGTAATCAGCCCTTGAGATGACAAAAGCATTAATCAGCATCTATGTATCTTTACTGCTGATCAAGGTCTCAGCTTGGCAATGATACAGAGACTGTAAAAAGGAGCATTTGTATCCCAAGCAAATACTTACCAAATGGTAAACCTAAGAGCAATATGACACTTTGTGATCAGATGTATCAAATAATGCTAAAAGCATTACCGAATGTAATAGCAAGAGGGAGAGACTAGAACATAAAGAATTATTTCAAATATTCTGCAACGTAATTTGTGCTCTGTGAAGCATACCATTAGGTCTGGTATTTTTCCAAATAGATTAAACTTCAATAAATGAGAACATAATTAAGGATAAATGGAGTAACTTCTAAATACCTGGTCACCAAAAATGGATTATTGTTGTTGGCAGACTTCTCCGCTCTTCTAATTAAAGTCAACCATTTAAAACACTTTCTTCCTATTAATCTGACACATTTGATGAAGGAACTATAAAATTTAACACCCTCTAATGAAACTATTTCCACCTTGTACTTCTTCTCAGTAAATGGTGACATTCTGTTCCCCAAGCAAAACAAAGAGCCCCACGGATTTCTCAGAAGCTGAAGCCACGCGCAGTGTTTGACAACTGAAAATGCAGATAAACTGCTACCTGCCTTTCAGTGACTTCACTGAGAGTGGAGATTACCTTTGCTGAAGACATTAAGAACGTTGTATATTTTCTAGGAGAGGGTCCTTCTTGATCAAAATGAGCAATACTTATGAAAATGTAGCCTGACCAGTAGTCACTATTGATCATGGTAAATAATTCAGGATATAAAATTCATGATTGGAATGAAAGTTGCAAGACAGGAGCAGGGTTTCCACAAGGACAGCATTCATGCTCCTATCAGAGATTTCCCTATCTGGAAAGTGTCTATAGCAAGTCTAATACACAGTAAACTTGCAAAAACAAAAGAGCCATAACCATTTTTATCCAAAAACTGCTGTTTGACTGGGAAAAGACTCATATTGCCGCATAGTTGGAGGTATCAGCAAGAAGAGGATGTGTTCAGAGGCTTCTGCAGTCTGAGAAAATACAAACGTGTTCCCATCTTTCAGGGACAAGGCTCTTGCTCTCACAGTATGGATTTTTTGTGGAACTGGAGGGAATTATGCAAAAGACATACTCCCTTTTGCTCCAGCTGTATAGTAAGGAGTGTAAGATTGATGTGGATTGGAAAGAGCAGAAGGGAAAAGAGAGTAAACAAGTGTAATTCCTTGCCTGAGCAATTAAGACATTTACTTGGATTAGAAGATGTGGATTTCTCTTCCCTGAATGCTCATGTATGTGGAAATAAATGGCTACCAGCCAGAAGTCATATGCAGCATTAGAGAAAGAGCCTGGAATCTAGGACCAAACGCAAACGGACAGTTCCTGCAGTGTTAACTCACTTGCAAATCTCACCCACTCTTGCCGCTTCTCTCTCCAACCCCTGAATTTTGTATTCTCAGCTATGCAGCTACACTGCTTCAAGAAGAGAGAAGGTGCATGGTACATGCAGACTGTGACATGGAGGTTATGCGTAGTCTTTTGGGAAGATGGTTATGTGAGCCTGAGGAGATCACTGATGTGAAATAAGGTTTCCCACTCTTAGGCGAGTATCTTAACAACAAAAGGTGACATAAAATGGCACTAGCAACATGTCTGACTGTGTTTTAAAATACACAACTGGTACAATTCATAGTCCTGGAAAGGGTGAAAAAGGTGCTTAGGTCCAGGTAAGGACTGTGTGTATCCCTACCTCCATCTCAGAGGACACAGGCTGGAAGGGATCTAAGGAAATCTCTAGTTCAGCCTCTTGCACAAAGCAGGGTCAGGCCTTAAGTCACAACACATTGGCCAAGGCTTTATTCAGTCAGGTCTTGAAGACCTCCAAGGACAAAGACTGCACAGCCTCTCCAGGCAACCTGTTCCACAGCTTGACTGTTCTCACAGGAACAGCCTTTCCTTATATCCAGTCTGAACACCTTGTATTGCAACTTATGTCAATTATTTCCTGTCCTTCCACCATGCACCACTGTGAAGTCCCTGAGTCTTCTGGTTAACATCCCTCTAGGTTTGGGGGAGACTTCTGTGAGGTCCCCTTGAAGCCATCTCTTCTCCAGGCTGAACATACCCACCTCCCCCAGCTTCTCACAGGACAAATGCTCCAGTCCCTGACCAGCTTCAGGGACCACCGCTACACTCACTCCAGTTTCTTCCATGTCTTCTTGAACTGGGTGGCCCCAAACTGGTTGCAGTATCTAGATGCAGTCTAAGAAGTGTGGAATAGAGGCAGATAATCCCTTCCCTTCATCGGCTGGCTGTGTCCCTGCTTATACAGCCCAGGAGGCTCCTGGCTGTCCCTGCTGCCAGGGCACGTGGCTGGTCCATCCACGCTCAGCTGCCCACCAAGGCCCCAGGTTGTATCAGGTTCTGTGACCTGTCCTGACGACAGGAAACCAGAAGCATTACTCTCGCATCTCAATAGATGCAACAGTGGCACCCGGGGCCTTCGTTTCTGCAAAGGCATTGACAACGTGACTAATGGGTTAGTTGTAGAATCATGCTTTAAGAGGGAAAGACAAGGAAAATCCCAGGTCCTTCCTAAAAATCTGGGACAAAACATTATCCTAAAGAATTTTTTAATATACTAGGCAACATGGTATCTTTGGGGACCATAAAATCACTGAGGTGTGTGACTTATCCACCTGGAACTGGACAACGGTATGGCCCTTCTCAATTTGGTATTAACTGTCTTTTTGTTTAAAGCTTCTGTGCACTGTCTCATACACATTGGGTCAGACTTTTAAAGACACCAAAATAATTCTTTATGGACACTTCTAATATAGCTTCAACTGAGAAGAGAGTAAAAACGTACCACATGAAGATGCACCACTGGGAAATCCTACAAACAGCTCTAGCTAAAATCCTCCGTTAAAATTTATTAACTACCCAGCTTCTGCTTTTCCTACTGTAAATTATGCACTAACTTATGATTGCTTCCTACTATGGAGTGGCATTAATATGACAAGAAACAAGACTACAAACACTGGAAAAAACACACACAAAACACCAGATTAGCCCCCATTACTGAAAAAGGAACCCAACACATAATTAATTAGGTTTACTAATTTTAGCTATTCCTACATCTTGTAAGAGGCCTTACATCAGTGTAACTCTTATTCCTATACCAGAATATCATCTGAGGACCTGAACAAACTCTTGCTTTATATTTTTAATCACCACACCTGTCATTTCTAAATGCAATACAGGAAGAAGCTGCCACTTCACTACATGATCTCATTTGCTGTGCCATCAGCATGGGAACTTTCTTTTACTGACTTGACACGCAGAAATAAATCCTAGAATTTGAAAACATATTGAGGATTAATTTTTACTAAGAGAACAGAATTTAACGGAGGCTTGCATCTGGCCATAGAACTGCCTATCTTAAGTATCTTCCCCAGTCTATACTTTATAAGAAATCTTCCTCAGTGTATTTAAACTTTCAGAACCTTAATGAACAAAATAGGACAGACTTCTTTTAACATACTATTTTGTTACCACGCAAAAAAAAAAAATTGGTTACTGAATGAAGTATTATGTTAAATGACATGCAGTATCTGGAATTATATGTATGCTGCAGTTTCCCAGCTCACTGGGCAAAGGAATGGCGTTAGATGGGACTTTTTCCTTCAAAATATTCTTACGTATCATCTTCTGAAAATATATTTCTATGAGCAGAATTTAGTGCATATAGCTTCAAAAATTTCAGGAAAAAATGCAAACAAGTAATAAACAAAGTGCTGACATTACCAACAAGTTTTTCTCATTTCATTAACAAGGATCTAGACTTGGAACAACAGTATAAAAGAGCTGATATTAGTAATTTCTCAGATGAAATTGTGCTGCGAGGTAATTCTGACAGCTTTCAACCACAGATAGCTCACACTAATGAAGATGGATGCTGTATTAGCAGTGAGATGGTGGGAAGTTAAAACACTGCACATCAAGGGAGCTGGGTCCTACTCTTGTATGACTTTGGGCTCATTTTGAGAGACAGCTTAATTTTTTTTTTTTCCTGAAGCATTGGAGTTTACCCCCAGGTAAAAGCAAGATAGAGAGGATCCAGGAGCATGGATGCTACTGCCTCACTGCAAGTTCAAATGACTCTCAGATTTCACATCAGAAGGAGTTTGAACTTTTCCTCCAGAAGAATCAGCTGGGGTCACTGGACTTTTGATAATGTGATTGCCTCTTGGGACCATCCAGGAGCTGTAGCTGGCTAAATCCTTATCATCTCAGAGACACAGGATATGGGCATCTTCCTCAATCTCTCTTTATTTTCTTTACTGTGACATTGTAGTTGTCTCTTTTGGCCTTTCACTACTTTGGTCTTGACTTAGCATTTGTCACAGAGCAGTAGGAATCACTTTGTGATCGATGATATGTGACTATCTGTGCGGCAGATGTTCTGCAAACATCAGATCCTATGAGGCAGCTGTTCTGCGAACCTCTGAACAAGATATCTGTTGTAATAATTGTAATAATCCTCAGTAATTGCAAGGGATTAGACTCAATGACAGAGTTGGTCTACATCTGCCCTGACTCACCTCTGTGTAACAAATTCCTTCTTTGCAACAGATAAGTATTTTTTTCCCACTGTTAAGAATAATTTCTAGCCAATCCATTAGTTGGAAAGTATTCTGAAGTCCTCAGGTCCCAGAAGGCAACAATCAGAGCAGTGAGCTAGTCTAAATTCTAGAAAGTGCATACAAAGCCTTTGAAAATCCGGTCATCACACTACAGGCTCCCCCTTGCTCCCCCATACACAGAACACAGCCCCCACCAGCTGCTGATGGAGGACTAGATGGCTTCTTTAAAGCAAAGAGCAACATCCATAGGCTTTAGGACTCCTTCTCTTTCTCTCAAGCCCCAGTACATCTGTTCGGGACAGTGGATCTGCAGTTTGCCTTAACACATACAGCAACAGCAGATACCAGAAAGACCTTAGAAGAGGGAAACACAGGAATTTCAAAGCCCCAGAATTGCTTCCCCAAAGCAGCCAGCACTAGCTATAGCTCAGTACATAGGAAGTGCGTTAGTGTCTTCTGTCAGAAAGGAGTTTTGTTGAGTTGCCAGTGTGAGATTCTTTTTGTGTTGTTTTTTTTTTTCCTTTACGAGACATTCTTGCCTGTTACAGAGGAGCTGGATGAGCAACACTTAGGAAACAACCATCACATTCAAAGCAAGCAAGATTTTTTTGGATTTGGTCCCATTCTGCATGCTGACATGAAGATGGAAAAGGACCTGCCTTCCACAAAAGAAAACAGAGCAGCAGTAAGTTCCTGTCACAGCAGCACAGTCCAAGCTTCTCTTGATTGCTCTTCTTGTGCTAATGGACAAAAATCCAGACACAATGTCAGAAGGAGGGATAAAACAACTGCTCAATATAAGCTGTTGAGTGAAAAAAATGTTCTTACCATTACCAAAAGAAGTATCTTCTCTAAGAATGTCTGTCCATCCCCAGTGTCACTTACTACACCTACTATAAAAGAGCTACTCTTAGTAGTAGCATGCTCTGTAATCTAAAAAGGTTTGGACCTCTTTCAAAGAGCAGCATCAATTTCCACAGTACTAACCCTAATCTCTTTGCCATGATATTTTGTTCAAGCTTCTTTGCCAGGGTCTCAGTACGAGGAAATGGGCCTCAGGTAAACTAGGATAGTCTTTCCTAGGTTTTGAAGGGAAGGATGAAGGGGCTAAGTCGTGGTTACCAATACTAGGGAAAAAAAGAAACAATGTTACTTAATTGTCAGAAAAATAACAGAATCCAAAAATTCTGCAGTGATCTAATTCTAGCTGTTGCTACAGAATGACTTCAACTCAGAGGATGCAGCTAGTGTTACCAAGCAGAAAAGACATCAAAGAGAAAGCTGAAATCTCAGAATATTGATGCTGACATTTTAGTACTTAAGAGGCAAAGTGATTGATATATGGCTCAAGACTGTCAAAACCTAAATTCTGCAAAGACAAGAAGACAAAAGGGGGATTAGTTTTGTTAAAACATTAATTAGCTTGGGAGCACCAGCCACGGAAGGAAACAAATGAGACGGCACTCTTGCCCTGCCCACTACTAAGCTAGCTACCTTCAGGTGTTTGTTGTCAGACCTGTTTTTAGGCTGAATCATCAGAATACTTTCTTGTCTACTTCCAGTGTGTGGCCAGGACAGGGACAGGACACCCCATGACGATGGAACGGCTACATGCAGTGGGACTCTAGTCACCAGCAATACTTCAGAGAGAAAAAGTAATTCTAAAATGGGATAGTTGCTCACATCATTGCACCAGAAATTCTTCTTCAAGAATTACTTTGCTGTATTCTGAAGTCTGAAAAATACATGCTGATTTCAGATTACCCTTCAGTTCTCTGGGACTGATCCTGACAAAACATTTTGAAACTGATCAGTTCTCTCAAAAGAATATAACCTCGTTGGACTACTATACTTAATCTGACTACAAGTCAATGCCATTACTTGTGCTTAGACACAACTGGACTAGATCATCTTACAGGTCTTTTCCAATCTAGGCAATTCTATGATTTACAAGCAACATATACTCTTCCTCTGCTCTTACTACTTTTATTTAACGTTATTCCTGAAGAAGCATACTGACACTGTAAGGCTCACATATACAGCATTTGATTGATGATGCAGTATTCCACTTCACATGCTTCCACCATGAAAGAAACTCACGAGCTTACATAGTGCAGTATGACGATCTCCCCTTCAGCAGCTTGCAGACGCACATACAGCTTCTTTGCAGATACTACTGACTAGTTACATTTTGCAAGTCATATCAAAAAGCCAGAGGTCATGATACTGAGCTGCTATTCCCAGTAGTTCTGTTTCTTAGTAGAACATCTTGCTCTAAGAAAATTAGCACCATTACTGCTGTCCTTATCATGACCCAACAGAGTATTGTCTCATGGAGCAAAGAAGAAGGAGCTCTGCAGGTCGGAGAATGCAGAAACCAGTAAGACCAGGTCTTACTATTCAAGGTGTTAAACAAACCTGCAGCAAATGACAGATACTGTCCCATGGATGAAATAAGCCATACAATCATGAGACACGCAGATAAAACATAGAAAACCATTTTCTTTCTCTTACTAGTTTAATTAATCTGCAGCTTCAGAACTGTAGACCAGCATTGAGAAAACTCACAAAAAACAGAGTGATTTATTTCATTTATAGAGGTTATGGGGCCGTGAATCCTTTGGACATGGAACGTTTTTATATGAATGTAGTTAGCACAATTGTCTAACTAGTATTCAAAAGGTTAAAAAGAAGCAAGCCAATAAATACCAGAAAGCCACAGTACTTTGGTAAACATGATACTGTCATCAAGACATTGATAAAGAGTAGCTGACCACAAATCCAGTTTGTCTTACTTTGATATACAATTGCTATTAATATTTTTTGTTACTGTGTGTTCCCTAGGGCAAAAAAGCTTGGAAGTTCCTTATCTTAGGACCACAAGGTGTGTCACAGACAACTATTTTTTTTCCTTTCTTTATTCTCAAACAGGTTACCACTTTGTGTTTGAGATGTGATTAACCACGTTCTGTAACGCTCCATTCCTTCACTCGGCAGCATGCAGAAGTCCGTGTTTCCCATGAAGCCCATCAAAATTAACAGGCATGTTGCCTTCACAGAATGATTTGCAAGAGGAATTCTTAACGTTTACCATAATTCCCTTTTGGCTATCTTTATATTTTCCTAAGGTATCCTTCTCCTGTGTACTGACAAGCAATGAGAAAAAGCATGCTTTGAAAAAACAAGCTGAGTGGAATTAGGAGGAGTAAATAGTGTGCTCACTGGGAAGTAATTAAAAGCCATGAAGCACAAAGAAGGCTGGAGGTGCCTAAAAGGCATTATAATTAAAACCTAATGCATGTTAACTGTGAGTGAAGCATTGAAGTCATTGACATTAATGACAAAACTCCCACCGAATTCAATAGGGACAGGATTTTACTCTTTAAGTGCTCAACAAGAAGGCCAGTTCAGCTTCAGAGAGATTGATTGGAGGTTTGAGGATAAAAAGAAACCTTGCTGAAAATGGGAACTGGTGATTTATATAGACAATGATATGCACAGTTGTGAAATATCCACAAGAGAAATGAAAAGAGAGAATGAAAACCAAATAAGTTAATCCTCGAGAAAGGGCAGGACGAAATTATTTTTAAAATATGACTACGGAAAAAACCAAAGACCATTACAAAGGAGACAGAATCAAGGCAAATCCTGAACATGGAACAACTTTATCCCAACTAATAACTAGGAAGACAGTGATGAAGCAGTTAAAAAGCAGTGATAACTTTGTAGAGCATAGCTATTGATAAAAAGCATATTGGGAATACTTGGAAAATCTGAATTGATTCAGATAGCACATAGTCTATTTAACTATGAAACAGAAATGAATTAAGAAAGAATTTGCGATTCAGTATATCTCATCTCCAGAGCCCAGTTAAGTAATGGAACCATTCTTCAGAAACAGTCAACCCAGTTCCAGTGGTTTTAACACCATGTTATCAAAAATTGACAACATAATTTCAGTTTGCCTAGATGTATTTAATAAATCTACGCAAAACCCCAGAAATTTAAAATCATATTGGATATCACCACTATCCTATAACAAATATACCACCAAAATTCCTACTTGTACAGGGAATCTAGCAGGCTAACAAATTTTGAATGGGAAACTTGGTGTTTAATTTGACAAAATTAATGAAATTTCATACTAAGTACACTGCATGTGAATAGCAAAAATACATGCAGAAGAGTAGGTGCAGAAGATTACGTAAGTACTTGGAGTTCAACTGTTGCAAGAAGGGAATTCTGTTAATTTGGCTGGTATATCAAAAAATCTGACATCAACAGTCAGCAAGCAATGGACAGAAAGGAAATATTGGCAGCATATCAGCCTATTGAGTAATGATACTCTCCATGTCTGGAGAACGCTTTCAGAGTCACTCCTTACCAGACCAACAAATCTTCCCAGCAGAATAATCTTAACATTGAGTACTAATTCATAAAAAAATTATGAGGTGGAATTGTGAGCATGTAACTTGTAGAAGGGATATGAGAAGACCTGAAAAAAATTGTGGAAATCAAGTATTTTTAAGAATACCAGCCAGCAGTCAATCTCCTAAAACAACATGCAACCTTTCATTATTTGATCCTGCAAGTCAGCAACTAAAAATATGCACCTAATTACTTATTTAATTTGTGTGTGTGAGAGAAAAAAAGGACACAGAGCCAACTGAGGCAGCTTGAGAGCGCTGCGTTCTTAAGCAGTGACTTCAGAGAGTCCTAGTGGGAGCTTTCAGCTCTGATGAGACTTCAATGTCACCAGAGAAAGGGCAGAGGACAAGAGCTTCTTTTACTCAGTCAGGCTGCCTAGGAAGTCACGGGTCTCATGCAGACTATCCCAGGCACTGTTATACATCACATACAACTATACCTTCTCTTAATGGGCTGGCTACCCTAGTGCTGTGAGCAAAGACACTTCCAGCTGCTCTCACCTGTAGAGTATCCTCATGAGACACTCCTGGTATTTCTGCACTGCAATGCAAAGGCTTAGTAAGAAAATATTCCCCTCAGACGAGTCCTAGTCCCTCCCCAGACTACACAGTTTGTTCCTACAGCCATACAAACACTCCCTGGAGACCTGACGTGTATTCTCACACACATTCTGCAGGGAGCTCTATTCTTCTCGCTTCTCAACATCTACGCACAGTATACAAAGTGCAAATAGGGCAGTCTTAAACTTCCAGAAAGCACACATTACTTATTTATTCTTGACTGCAGTTCCACAAAGTTGTATGACAAAGACAACCTGACCAGCAATTGTCCTATTTACTTTGTCCTACATTTTGTACGCACTGATTCATATTTAAATTTCCAATCATTTTTAGCACAGTATAGTTATTTTTATGTACCAGGTCAGGTCATTCTAGACATACAATTGATACTCTTGTCTGCAAATTTTGGAAGGAAAAGGTCCCTTCAAACCCTACGAAGAGCTGAGTAAACTTAAATTATTAACAAGAAAATCACCTTAATAATTTTGCACTTCCACTACTAGTGGAGAAATAATGGGCTTTTTTTTACGTAAGAAGTCACTTGTTTCTGTTCCTCTACAGACGTGATATTCAAAGTTAAGACTAGAATCCCACTTATTTCTCTGTTGTTTTGCTCATGAGTTGCATCAGATACAGTGTGTAGTATTGTGCACTATTTTTAGAGCTGTGAAAATCAGACGTAAATCACTCCTGTTTCACAAGTCACCTTTAAGGACGTATTTAAGGGTTCTTTTACTCTACCGTGACTACATAATTGAAAAGTAAGTACTAAAAATGTTTAAACATGAGATTCAATGGCTTAAAATGAATACTGCTACAGTAAAAATAGATTCCTTGAGAGAATTAACTAATCATTAATAACTTGAATTGACAAAGGCAGCACTACTCAAGTTCTGGCTTCATAATAATTCTTATAAAAATGGGTGGAAGGGGAGAGCAAGCTAATGAAGTGAGAATAATTTCTGCAAAAATAGTAATGAATCTACAGCACATTAACTCATTACAGAATTATACTTTTATTTCAGTATTTCCTTTCCAGGTCAAGAAAAATGTAGGCCACTTAGGACAGGCTGAGCAGGGAAAAGATAATGCTTTTTATTACTGGCAGCACCTACGTCATGTGAGAAAACACCAGAAAAAGATCAGTTTTATGTTAGAAAAGGGGATCAGGCATCTGAAAGGTGCTGACCAGAAAGAATGATCCAGTTATAGAAATAAATGTACAAGCTATGTTGAATACAATTTCTTTGAAAAACTATATTGTTAACTTGAGTGCCCAGCTAGCAGGACTGTCATGCCACACTAAATTACAGAACTAACCTGAAAAAAACACATTGCTATCCAGGAAAAGTACAATACTTGAATCTGACCCTTAAAGTTGACAACAATGTCTGAGGACTGCAGTGGGGAGAGAATCAGCCTCCATATACAGAACTTCCCAGGCTGAAATGAGTGTGCACTGTAAAGCACACATACATTAAGCCTTTGGCTTCAGAGAGGGATCAGAACCATTGTCCATATGTAAACAGCATGGACGGTACAGGCTCAGAAGTCCTTCCAGAAGTGTCAACTTAAAATGCATGGCTCTACAACACACCACACGTTCAGAGGCTCCAAATAAGATCGTTTCTATGTCCAGAGTCCCAGACGAGACTACTATGAAATACTGATGTGCAGCAGCTGGAGCAGGGGCATCTGGGCTAGGGTTATCAGGTGTCCCTAAATCCCAGACACATTTATAAAGTATTCAAAATGTGCCAAGATTTCTAGAGAATATAGCTAAGAAAATCCAGACATATGCATGCCCTAACCCTCCGTGAGAACATGTCTGAACAAACATCCCAAACATCCACAACAACCAGTGTTTTCTTCTGAGGTGATAATGCGTAAAATACCGTTACCTATGTACTACACATGTACACACTGAGAGTTCAAATTACTTTATGAACCTCCTAGCCAGCTTCAATTTAAAGTGATTACCTAAAAACTTCATTTAGCCTCCACAGCTGCTTTAATGAGTGAGAGTCTTTGGCTGGCTCTGAGCTCTGGTCAGGCGAGAAAGCAAGCGAAAGGAGTTTGTAAAAGCTTCTTTTCTTAAGTCTTTACTTTTGTGTGAGTAAAGGCAACTGCATTTATATTCCTTGAAATAAATCTCATTTGACACAGTTATTCTGTCTGACTCTCTGCAAGGCAGACTTTTTTTGCTAGGAATAAAAGCTGTAATCATTATAAAACTGTGAGAAAAATCAATGTCATATGAAAGGAATGGTTATTTTATATATGCACACAAACACTGCACAGACACATAGTATGAGACCTGATCCTCTGATCATGCAAATGAGTAAACAAATTAGTCACACTTGCTGAGGATGCCTTCTAACACTACTGCTAGGTATCTTCTGGAGGTGGGGCTGAGAGAAAGCACCAACACAACTTAAATCAGAACTTGCTATTTTTTCTTCTCAACATCATGCCTGGTAATTCAGGTTATGTGAGCCTAGAGCTAATTTAAAAGATCACTGTAATGCCAGTTTTGCTACTGATTTTCCTTTCAGACTTCAACAGATCAGGGCGTTTCCTCTCAGTTTTCTATCTGTAACTCTGCCTAGCACAATGCTGATTTTAATTTGAAGTAAATTTCTCCTTTGTATTTTCTAAAAAATGATAAATTTTCCTCTTCCAAGCAAATATACTTTCCTCTGATGGTATCATATATTTATATTTTCTTACTAAAATACCAATCCCTTCTACTTTCAATGTTTTTTATTTTTCTCACTAAATTCCTCTTTGACTATGTATTACCTTCTGTTATAGCATTTCTCTGCAGAGAATCTGAAATAAACATTTTAAAAATGCCATAATTTCCAAGTGTCTTGAGAAACAAAGTATGTCTATGGTATGCAGTTCTACTTTAGATCGAAAATACTTCAAACTCTCAGATTTCTACTTTAGTATATTACAACACGTACCAAAATCTCTGGTTGCATTTGACTTTGCAGATTTGACTTAATTATGTACAAACATCACTCCGTGTTTGAAGATTCTCCAGTCAGACAGTTCTGGCTGCTTTACGCATTTCCTCTGTATTATTTTAAGCACTATGGAAACTTTCACAAGGAAAGCTCTCTGTGGCAGTACAACTTGCCTTAATTCTTAAGCATCCTCCTCCTACCCAGCCTGTGTTTGTACACCAGCAGAGGGGCTGCGCTCCGTAAGAAATCATTTTTGCAATTGCCAGCTCGCAGAAACTCCCTGCATGGCCTCATGTGATCCGTGAGAAGGAACCACACACTGCTGCTTGGTAGCCATGGGATGCCACACGAGACATTTTGCTCTGCCTCCCTCCCCAGCCATCCGTGAAGCTGCCTCCAGGTCGGGCTGTCGCGGCGGGGCGGGGGGGGCTATGCCGCAGCACATACCCAAGCAACACGCCAAGCACCCTCATGGGTAGGTGGGCTTTTCTCTAGCTGCCTTCTGGAACAAACGCCAATCAGCTAGCAAAGACCATACCTAAAGAAAAAAAATGAGCAAGGGACTGGTAGTTGTAATGTGTTTCTCTTAACTGACACATTGATTCTGTACATTGCCAAACAAAGGGAGTTCTGACTAAATATTTGTCTCCCACTCTCTCCCTCTATGAAAAATTAACATGCACAGGATCACTCAGATGAAGAACACCATGAAAGAGGCTAACAATGAAAGAGTAGTATGAAGAGACAAAACATTCATTAAGGATTAAAAAAAGAAGGGTGGCTTTACACACTGCCAGACAGCTTTTATTTAAATAGGCTATTGCATCCTGCCCCTACTATATACAGCCACATGAGGTTGACACTAGAATAAATCTCAACTCTATAAAAATTTACTGACAAAACAGAATGTGAGAGAAGAGCTTGTTTACTCTGATCCTCCAGCTTTTACCTTCCTACAAAATTCAGCAGTTTAGTGCTACATAAATCTGTTTAACATTTCCCAGGACCTCTCCATCCAGCTAACTTCTTTGGAGACCCAGAGACCACCTGCACTTCAAGGAAAGCTGGGCAATCCCTTCCTCGCTGGGGTAGAGGACCCCCTGCCCCCGCCAAGACATCTAGAAAAGCAGAGGAGATAGACGGACAGGAGGAAAGGGATATGACACAGCTATACCATTTTGATTTTCTAAAATGGGGGCTGGTGGGAAAGGGGGGCAGGTCCAGGGTGAAGGGGTGCACTCCACACCGCCACCTGAAGGGGCTAGAGCAGCCGCAGTGCTGTGCTGCACGGCAGGGACTGCAATGGGGGAAGAGCCTTTCACCCTGGCTCGACCCCCAGTGCGCCCTGCAGGGCCGTGGCACGCGGGCACCAGGGGAATCCCACCGTTTTTCCCATTCCCACAACCCAGAAGCTCTCACGCTGATACAACTACAGTCATAACCAGTGCTCCTCTGGACTTCTGTTCACACTCGGGGGATAACTTTTCAGTCAAGCAAGTAACTCAGTACTCATTTCACGCCTGAAAGTTTCAGATTCCAGCCTAAAGTACCCAAAATCACCCTGCTGCTTGCCTTCCTCTTTCTGTTGCATAAGGAACATTTTCTGCGATAAAGGCTAGTGATAGACAGCCAACCCTAATACTGCAAGTGTTTATGAACAAACAGGCTGCACAAATGTGGCCCAGGATGCTTTAGGTTCAGTTAATCCTGTCTTGGGCCAGGACGGATTACGTGACTCTTAACAGTCCTTGAGAAAACCTTCCTTTCTGATTCTGTTTGTTAAAAAGCTATCAACCACCTTTTCTCCTTTGCTCTCTACCATGTAACACTGTATCTTCAAATCTAGTTTAAAAATAAAGGTTAAGTCCTGCGAGTGCAAGAAAGAGTTGGAATAGTTGTCTTTTTATGACAAAGGAAAGTCACAAATGAGACATATTGGGTTAACCAAGGGGAACAGACCCAGCGGAAAACACGCCACATGCTGAACAAATGCTGATACGAGCCAAAACAATGGATTCATCACACACTTGGGTGGCATGTCCACCTCCACAGTCCCTGGAGTCCTGTCCATGTGGCCCTGTGACACCAGAGAGTGACAGACAGGAGATTAAACTGGGCAGTGGAGCAATAAGCAGGATGGACAATGTCTATCCAATGCCCAGCACAAACTCGCAATACTGAAAAAAACTAACGTGGCCTTGGGCACTGTCCACGCTCTGCTCAACCCTCCCACTGAGGACTGACGAAAACAGCTCTCCCCAAGAGGTGATCTGGCAGATGACCTAAAGTGAATGATGAGGTGCATGGTGGGGGAGGATAAACATGGAGAAGGGGCCCAAACTGTGACAGGCCTTCCATGTGATGGTTGTGCTGGGGACATGAGACTCCATTTGCGGGCAACCCCCCTCATTGCCCTTGCTATCTCCCCAGGAAGGGATGGGAAGAAATACCTACCTCTAGATGTCCCTTCCACGTGTCTCCCTGGAAAAGGATGTTCTAGGTCACACCAAAAATACCAGCATGGTGTGATTCCATGCCACTGGCTTGATGGTTTGATCGCTGCTCTGACTGTTCTGACAGGGTGAAAAAGAAGCTGTGAAAAAAATGTCAGTTACATTTTATCTGGAGAATCATTTGACAAAAGTTTGATGGAACAGTGCTTTCCCTGGTGCGGGACTAGGACATCCACCAAACTGGAAGGAGGCCAAAGGGCAGAAATTGGAAAGGGCTGTAAAAGATTCAAGTGGAAAAATCTTTCAGCAAAAGACCTTTCACAGTTTCTACCCATTCTTGTTCTCTAGTGTTTAAAATACCTTCCCAGAAACCAAGCACAATCATTGTTTCGCCCTCGATGTTGGACATGTCATTCAGCAAATCTTTTTAACACCTTGTACTACGAAAGATAACTTTTCCAAACAGTGAGAAATTAACCTGGGTTTTTTTGTAGTTCTGTTTAGCATGGCTCTGGCAGGAAGAGCTGCATCCACAAAACAAGCATTAGAGAACCCAAGCAAGCACTGATACCTCCTCAGAAAATCAGAGGTGGTTAGCTCCCTACCCTATTAGCTTCTGCCTCCTACCCTGCTATATTACACCCGAAATCTCACTGTCTGGCAGAAGAGATTTTGCCTGATGAGGAACAGTGCCAAGGCTGATGGAGCCAAAGGCCTCTTCCCTGGCCAGGCCAGGTGTCCCCGCGAGCGGGAGGGCTGCAGGGCTCCGCGCAGGGACACCAGCACTGTCCTTGCAAGGATTTTGCAAGGACTGGAGAGTCCAATGCTCCACGCCTGGAGCAGCCACAGCATGTCTCTGCCAGGAAACTAAACAGGCTTCAAACGAGGCACCAGAAGGACCTCCAGGCAAATGTTCACCTTTTTAACCAAGTCCATTCACTCCACAGAATTCAAGAAATGTTAAATGCTTTTGAGCATTTCAGTCAGTTAGGAAGGGACTTACACGTTACGTTGAATTAGGACCAAAAAATTATACCAGACTGAGATATGCTTTTTACAACAAAGGACATAGATAATCTAGTGGACAAAGTACATGGTTTTGGCTGGAAGGTTAGATCAGTTTTAAGATTTTGGTCCAAATTTTGGACACAAACAGGTTAACAAGAATATAGCAAAAAGATGCTACAGAACTCAGAGATGAGTCCTTGAATGCCTTATTTTCTCATCTCTTTTATTGTTTTGTCTTTTTCTCCTTTTAAAGGACCCAAACAACAGTGTTGAAGGGGAAGATTTCAAAGTCTGTAAGTGTTATTAGATGAGGAGCCACAACATATCATATGAAAACCGGAATTGAAGAGGAAAAGATTTCTATCATTTAAGACCTGGTCTTGCCAAAAGCAAATGTAGATGAATGCAGACTGACAAGCCCTGGAACAAAGAACCAAACTGACAGACTATCACCTAAAAGAAAGATTCTGCAGCATAAAAAGAGATTGGAAGTTATTACAGAAAAATCCTTTAAAGCCTTTAGCCAAGTATTAAGCTGTAGTAAAGAAAGCAAACAAGAAGTTAGGTAGTATTGCTAAAGGAATATAAATCAAAGCTGTTGATATTATCACTATAATAACACAGTAGCTAAACTTGCAGAGGGAATACATGGTACACTTTCAGTGCACAATGCACGAGAGGAAAATACAACTTCCCTTTTGGCAGGTTGAGCAAAAGAGCTATGACATACTAACCGCAAATACAAGGTTTGAATCAAACTAGAAGTCAGAAGCAATATCTGAGGTCTTTCCATCAGTCAATATGATTATTTAGATGAAGGATTATTTGAATCATTACTAATAGTTTTAATTTAAATTTTGGACATGGACAGCTTAGCACCGTCATCAGAGAGTGGTGAAACAGAAATCTGACACTGAGCATTCCCAAGAACTCTGTGTGAGAGGGTCATAACTGCTTCTGTAGGACAGACTGGCTACAAGTGAGTTTTACCCTCCACAGAATAGTACCTTTTGTGACAATTGCTATCCTTCTTGATCATTTTCTTCAGCATTTGCCACCAAATCTTGGAAAATAAGGAAGATATACTTTCCTTTTCTTCAGTTACAATGTGCTCTGCAGCCTTCATTAATAAGGGTAGACAGCAAGTCACTGAAATTCCTGGATTTTCCCTTAATGCCTTTGTTAAACTCCCCAAAGGTCACTGAAGATCTCATTCGTAATTACCAGGACTGCATATGCCTGGGATATATCTCTTAAAAATAATACTGATGACATACGAGATACACTATTGTCTAGTTTAATATTGTTTAACATAAAAGCGCTGTACTTTTCTGCAGATTAAGAAATCTTGTCCTGAATGTTCTTAGATCATGTTTTTACAGGTTTCATGTTTACCATGTACAACTTTGTCTAACTTAGTTTAGAAAGGGAAAAGAATGAAAGAAAATCTTTCCAGGTAGGTTTTGTTTTGTTTGGGTTTTTTTGCAATACACTTAATAATTGTGTTCCTAAAAGTCTTTTGGTAGAACTGAATTGTACCATTATATTAATCACAAGTGCCATCACTCACTATGTTAATTGCTGTTTTGGTTAAAACTTACCTATTACTGTTTCTTGTCAGAGACACAAAGTTAAAAGATAAAAGAAATGTCAATCCAAAAATCACTCATTTAAGGAACAAATACATATTCATAAACAGCTACAGACTTTGATCAGGCATTCCTCTCCAACTACAATCTACCTCTGATATCAACAGTAGAAGAAAATCGCAAATAGTGGATTCCCTCACTGAAAACGAAACTGCTTCACCAGTTTCCAAGGGTTCATGCCAGAAAACTGTTAAAGAAAACACATACTAGCTAATCTCAGAAGGTGGTAAAACACAGAAAAAGGTAGATTTCATTTTTGCTCTCAAATGTTTATAAACAGCGTCATAAAGTTAACTGAAACAAGAAGCAAAATGAAATCCAGGGAAAAAGGAGGAGTACGATCCAATTGATGGAAAACTATACAAGGAGGAAAAATGCAAGAAGAAACTGATGTAGGAAATTAGTATGATGACATTTTACAATCCCAGGAGCCTTCACGTTCTTTCAAAATATTCTTGATGACTTTTTATATGAAATATATTTCTCTGTTGCAGGTTGGTTGGCAACATTGCATGACGCAGCATTTCTGTTTCAGACTTTGCTATCTGCAGGTCATCTTAGCCTAGTAATTATTCTGAGCTTGATACCAAATTTCCTCTGCCAGGTCTTCCATTGGCATAAGAACTAGAATGGTTTATACCTGCTGGGAACCCAGTCCCTTAAGTCATGTTTTACCTCGCTTGTAACACACAAGGTGATTATGTCTCTCAGAGCATCCTGGAGGCCCTTCTCCAGATCAGACCTGGCTGCCGTGCAGAGAGGAAGCCTGCAGTGTCCCATCAGCATAGCTGGCACAACACGGACAAGCACCGGGGCCTCGCCTGCCTGACCCACTGGCAGATGCTCGCTGCAGACAGGAGGGAGCCTTCAAGGCAGCACCGCATGCCAGAAGGGGAAGAAGACCAATGGTATGCCGCTACCTGCTGCTCCCGAGCCCGCTGCCATCCACCCAGGGAGGCACTCTGAAAAGCCAGGCTTCGGTTTTGCATAGATAGCAAACATGCTATACCTTCAAGTCTAATAAAAACAAGGAGCATCACTGAGAAACAAGCATCAAGAGCTCCACCTTCTCTTTACAACACTGCAAGCTCTGTACGTGTGTCTCCCCCAAGATTAGTGTGAACTGCAGGTGGCTGGGGAGGACTCTGGGAGCGCTCAGCATGACTGAAAAATATTCAGATGACTGCCACTTTTCAGTACTAAAAGCTGTTTCTAAATACATAAACTAATATGAACTCTGAGGCAGGTGCCTTATTTGTTACGGATTCATACAGTTCCCAGGAAAACAGGGGTTGGTCTGTGACTGCAGCAGCATAGCACTGCCACAGCAACATCATGGGAACAACGCAAACGTCAGTCACAGCACTGAGATCCCACAGCACATCTGCCTGTGACTCAAGCAGGAAATCAGCAGATTTTCGAACAAAGCCTGGCATGAAAAAGCAATTTAAACTCCAAATCAGCTGAAGTATAAAATGCTTTCTCGCAATATTTCTAAGAAAACAAAGCTGTAAGGCAGTGTCAAAGTCATTATAAAAAAACACAAAATGTTTCTCCACTTTTTATGTAGTTTTTCAAATGAAGGCAGCAGTCTGTTTTCCTGTGTTCAGAACTGCTTCCCTATCCCAAGCTAAGTGAATAATGCCTTTCACAGAACAGTGAGATAAAACAGTTTATGC
Organism: Sagittarius serpentarius; assembly: GCA_034782735.1. Taxonomy (NCBI): domain Eukaryota; kingdom Metazoa; phylum Chordata; class Aves; order Accipitriformes; family Sagittariidae; genus Sagittarius; species Sagittarius serpentarius. The sequence goes on from JAVKLA010000005.1 coordinate 36,422,766, forward strand.
AGACTTTCTCAGTACTTCACAGAACAAAGCATCCTAAGAACGCAAACAATTAACAGCTGGTAATTCTTGTTATCTGTTTATTTAAGAAAAGGGATGCATAATAACTTGGCCAAATGGTGGAATATGTCACGCATTCCTCCCTCCCCGGATATTTAAGAAGTTATAATTCACTTGCAGGTGAGTAGCACATGAGTGACACTGCCTTGCATAGGTTGAAAGTCGTATCTACTCATATTCCTGCTCATACAGGTCTCTTCCCTTCTCATACGTTTCCTAAAAATATATTCTTTGTCAAGCAGATGTGTGTTTAATGAAAATCAAATCCTTAGTGGACAACAATATGCAAAATATTGTGGAAAACAAAGACAGCAATTTAAGACATTCCCCACTTCCCAGTGTTTTATCAGCATACATACTGAGGTTACTCACTTGCAAAGACTTGCGTTATTCAAACAAGACTACAAGTTACAGAAAAAAAAATCAGAAGTTATGGCTTAATTAACTGCTAAGCCTTATTCCTGGGGCCATCTGCACTTCGCTCAGAAGCAGCCATTGGTACCTTCCCACATGACCATTAGCCATTAAAGGTCCTCTTCCCTTCAGCACCCCCTCGCACAAAGCAAATACTTAATCTCATATAACAATACCATCTAGTGGTAAAAAATATTCATTACACCTAGAATCCCCGTCATGTCCTACAGGACCATGGGATACCCACAGCGAGAGCAGAGCTGGCAGAAAACGTCTTCTCCGGCTGCCTGAACATACATATCTCAGCCCAGCACCTGAACAAATTCATAATTCTTCATTGCACCTAAACACATTCTTAGCTTTAAGCATATGAATCACTCCATGTAGATCAGATGAGCTTGTACCCCTCCAAAGGATATTAATATATTGACGCCATAAACCATCACCTAAGGAGCAAAGACACAGAACCAGACTGGAAGTCATCGCAAAGCACAGCACTACCTGTTCGGAGAGTGCTGGCCACACGTCTGGAACAACAGTGTGCCCACAGCTCCTGTATGCTATGTAATAATACAAGAAACACAATTTTCTCCTGTCCTGAACAGAGTAAACAGGAAAAAAGTGCTTACTCTTCTCTACATAAAGACAGAAGTTGTATTCAGGTGGTATCCTGAAGCAACCTCCTTTGCATGACTCCATTTATCCATGATATCTAAAAAGAGTGAAAATTGAACATAAAGGCAAATTGTTATGTTTAGCTGCAAGCTCCCTTTAGGAGAGTGTGAATGGTTTTAGACCGCAGAATAAAGGCTAGAGTGAGTCAGCAAGGCAGAAAGATGACAAATGGGAAACAGCAACAACTTGTTCTACAAACCAATAAATACTGGTTACATTGATGATGCAGAGCTAAAAAGCTATTTGACATGAAATAAAATTATTCAAAGTTAGAATCCTGTACTAATGAAATGGGACAATTTGCTCTACTTCAGTGGGCTTTGTGGGAACATTAGTACATTGTAAACAACATATTAACAGAGACTGCATATTTGTGAAGGGCAAATTAAGTCAATACTCAAGCTGTAGGAACAATTTAGCACATAAAGCAGTGCCATGTACAAGTTCGGCTTGTCATCAGCTTGGCCTCTTGAATTTCTCTCTCTCAAAAAGCACTAACTTTGCCCGAAATCTGAAACACCCCTTTACTCAGGAAAAAGAAAACATTAAACATGCACCTTACCAACCTACAGAGACATCCATTCGTGGCAAGCTACAAAGTTCTGCTTATAGTGAAACACGAGATTCTAAAAAAACTCTATTGCTTGAAATACGATCTTATAAAATCAAGTAAGTTGCTTTCACAAAACATGATGGTCTAGAAGCCTTTTTCAAATTTTCATTGGAGCTGTTGCTTTTCTGCAATATAAATATTCATCCAAGAATCCTGAAAACTATTTAAATGCTTGCCTTTCTCATACTCAAAACCCCTTAATTATCAAACTCAACAAGACTCAATAATGAAACTATCATCCTGTGAAAAACTGATGTTCTTCAGAACCTCCTTTAAGCAGCCACTTAATGAAAAGATCAGCAAAAGAAGAAAAATTTCCAAACATGAAACATTTATTAGCCGGCAATAACAACTTCCTATTAAAAAATGGCAAATTAGCAATAGCAATGAAACCAACAATTGTTTAGTACGGTATTAAGAGTTAAGATATTAACAAGGGAATATGGTGACAACCTCTTATGAGTAAAAAATGATGGAGAGTATTATGTTTTAAGAGATTCTCAACAGAAATGCTATTGCGTTGTGGTTTCAGCCCAGACGGCAACAAAGCACCATGAAGCCGCTCACTCACTCCTCCCCAACCTTGGCCCTGGTGGGATGGGGAGGGGAGGAGAAAGTATAAAGAAACACTCCTGGGTTGAGACAAGGACAGGAAGGGATCACTCACCACTTACAGTCACAGGCAAAAGACAGACTCAACTTGGGGAAAAAAAACAAAAATCAATGATGTCATTTGTTAGCAATCAAATCAAAACAAGGATAACGGGAAGTAAAACCAAATCTGAGAACCCCTTCTCCCACCCCTCCCTCCTTCCCAGCTCAACCTCACTCCCGGTTTTCTCTCCCTCCTCCCCCCCAGCGGCGGCGCAGGGGGACAGGGAATGGGGGTTGGGGTCAGTCCCTCACACCGTGTCTCTACCGCTCCTTCCTCCTCAGGGGCAGGACTCCTCACTCTGCCCCTGCTCCCGCCTGGGGTCCCTCCCACGGAAGACAGTTCTCCATGAACTGCTCCAGCCTGAGTCCTTCCCAGAGGCTGCAGTCCTTCAGGCACTGACTGCTCCCGCGCAGGCTTCCCCACGGAGTCACGGCCATCTTGGGGGGCACCCACCTGCTCCGGCCTGGGGCCCTTCCCGGGCTGCAGGGGGGCATCTGCCCCCCCGCTCCCCTCCGTGGCTGCAGGGGGACAGCCGGCCATCTCCCCAGGGGCTGCAGGGCCACCCCCTCCTCCGGCCTACCTCCTCCCCGCCTTCCTCACTGACCTCGGGGTCTGGGTAGGGGTTTCTCTCACACCCCAATCTCCTCCCCTGCTGCAGGTTCCCCTTCTTCAATCTGTTATCCCAGAGGCGCTGCCGCTGTCACTGATGGGCTCGGCCTTGGCCAGCGGCGGGTCCGGCTTGGAGCCGGGGAAGCTTCTGGCAGCTTCTCACAGGAGCCGCCCCTGCAGCCCCTCCCCCGCTACCAAAACCCCACCACTCAAACCCAAAACACACTGGCATTACGCAGTTTCTCTCCAACATATATTTCTGCCACCCTCAAATACACAGCTACATTATCATGAACTTCAGTTTATTATTTTAGATGTTAGTTATCAGCTCTAATACATCTTGGTTTTTAAATCTATTCATAAAGCTCTTTACATGGACAAGTAAAATTAATTTGAAACTCAGCCTTAACAGAATCAATATTTGGTTGGTATCTGTAATTTATTCAAGTCTGTTTACATAGGGAAAACATTAGTTTCACTGCTGAATTTGAGGCAGGAATTGACGTATTCTATTCCCCAAGGTCTTGAAAATTGAGAGAATTAGGATCTGAAGACAGAATACTTGCTGGCACACGCTTCCTGAAGCAGCATACCTCCTCTGCTCAGCCCACCTGCATTCTGCTCCTCATACCAACAATCCATACCCCGGTCTCTACAAAGTTTCAGTCTGTCAGTAACGATTATTGGCTAACACATAATTTCATTCAACAAAATCAAAATCTAAGGCCAGGCCTCAGAGCTAATTTATACCACTGAATGAAATTCCTTTTCATTTTTCATTTTCAGAGAAAAGTTACGTTTACAGACAAATGATTTGTCATTGATTCTTTGCTGCTACTTCCACTTAAATGAATACCTTATGACAGAAACTTCAGTGCGCACAACATCAGACTGTCATAATTGTTATAATCATATCATAAAAAACCTTCTTGCATATTGTAGAAGCACTAGAAGTAGCATTCAATCATGGAAAGTAGCTTTCCATCATTCCCACCTTCATAATTCTTAAGATAAAAATTGCAAGGGCCCAATCACCACCTAGCATACAAAAGCAAATACTGAACAGGAAAACATTCATATCTCCATATCTGTGGAGATTTATTACAGAATTATAGAGAAAATTTCCTTGAAGGGGCATGCCTCAATATTTTCCTGTCTTAAAAACCGACAAATGAAATTCTGAAACGGTTTTAATAGATTAAGAGAAGTGGTTGAAAATTTCCCTTATACAGCTTTCAAGATTCCCTGACATCTGCTGAAAGGGCATCATGACAGGACACAAGCGGTCAAGATTTCTGAAGGTGTCAGGGAGAACTTCTTGATACGGGTACTGGCTGGGCCAAGCAGGGCAATGCTCTCCACCATCTGCTATTCACTGACACGGGAGAGCTGGCAGGGAACGTGGCAGTGGGTGGCAGCCCTGCCTGTGGCAACCACGCAATAGCGAGGTCCAAGATCCTGGCCAGTAAGCAAGGGAGGGGTCTAGCCTGGGACCTATCCTGCTTCATACTTTGATCGGTGCCCTGGAGGAGGCAGTGGAGCGCACAGTCATCTAGTTTGCAGATGACGCCTAACAGTGAGGGGCTAGCTGATACACTGGAGGGCAGAGCTGCCTTTTCACAGAGACTCAGGGGGGCTGTAGAAATGGGCTGAAAAGAACTTTGGGAAATTCAGCGAGGAAAAAAGCCCAGTGCTGCCCCAGGGAAGGAAGCACCCCTGCTGCAGAGCAGGATAGGGAGGGACAGGCTGGGGAGCAGCTCTGCAGGAACGGCCCTGCTGGGCAGCTGAGCATGGGCCAGCCCTGTGCCCCGGCAGGAGGGACAGCCAGCAGCCTCCTTGGCTGTATTAGCAGGGGCACAGCCAGCAGATCATGGGAAGGGATCACCCTCCTTTAATCCTCCCCTCAGCACTCACTAGACCTCATCTAACTGTGTCCAATACAAGAAAGACACAGACAAACCAGAGGGAGCTCAGCAGAGGGCCCCCATGATGGTCGGGGCTGGAGCACTTGCCCTGCAAGGAGAGGCTGAGGACCAGGGCTTGCTTAGCCTAGAAAAGCTTTGGGGGTACCTAACAGCAAGCTGCCAGTGCCTACAGGGAGGTTAACAAGATGGAGCCAAGCTCTTCATGGCATGAGGACAAGAAACAACGGGCATAACCTGAAATGAGAGGTTCAGAATGGAGTTAAAGAAAAAGAATTTCGCCCTGAGGGCAGTCAGGCAGTGGAGAGGGATGCCCAGAGACGTTGTGCAGTCTCCCTTCTTGGATGTTTTCAAGACAAGACTAGACAAAGCTCTGCACAACTCAGTCTGATTTCACACCTGACCCTGCTTTGAGCAGGAGTGGACTTCTGAGGCCCCTTCCCCTGAATTACCCTGTGGTCCTACAGTCCTAAGACTAAGCGATAACCTATCATCTCTCTCATTCTTCCTACAGGATGCAGCATATAAGCTGGTTAAATAACTAGAAGCAAATAAATACCCTTAGTTTGAAAGCAGAATGATATCTATCTATGTTAAAATTAGCGTTAATAAATACAAATAAGGATACACTGTCAGCGTTCAAATACTTCCATTTTGGCATTTTACGCATTGCCAAATATTCCTAATGAAGTTTTGTTGCTATTTTGAAAACAGTCATGCAGATAAAGGATTACTCCCCTTTCAGCTGCACAGTAATGATAACCCTCAAAAGCATCTGGATATTCCACAGTTTGAGGATTCACTGACCACAAAGAAACTGATGCCCTATTCAATCTACTTTTTAGTTATTTTCTCAACTAAAAGAAAAGGAAGAACGCACATGAACAGTTGCACTATCAAGGTGCACGTCTGTTCCGTTCCAAGATTAGACCAAACTACTCTTTTAATTTTTTCATTGAATTCATGAAGATTAGTCACTACAGATTTTACTTCATTAATCATCTTGGGTTTTTCCTTATTATAACGTTTATTAGCAACCAAAAATTTTCAAGAATTCTTGGAATGCATGTTAGAACTATATGCCCCACTACACATCTTCTATATGAGCAATTAAGAAACTACTTCTACGTAAACTACAGCAAACTTTATGGCAATCTTCACTAATTCCTGGAAAACAATTTTTCACTCATTCTCAAAACTGCAAATCTTCTTCTCACTATCTGGAGCATTCTGACTTTTTAACAGGTATCAGGCCACAATCACCATCATAATCACAACCCAGAAATAAATTCAACCAGGTAAAAATTGTAACATTCAGCTCAACATTACAGCATATTTGCTCTGTTACCTTTGCATCCTTGCGTCTAAGCCAATAGACCTCAGACATTTTTCTCTGTGTAATATTTATCCACATGACAAATACATGGAATAAAATGATGTTTGGACACAAAATATTTAAGTACATACATAATCCAATTTGCAGTACTTTTATGTGGACAATATGTATTCTGGAAATACATTTTGAAACTCATCTTTTGCATTTCCTTTGTACACTGTTTAAATGTGAGATCCTCTCATGTTCCTGGACAGGTGATATGTAGATGTGAGCTGTTGATGCATCTTGATGTATGAGGTTTATCAAGGCCAAGTGCCAGGTCCTGCACTTCAGTCACAACAACCCCATGCAACGCTACATGCTTGGGGAAGAGCGGCTGGAAAGCTGCCCGGCAGAAAAGGACCTGGGGGTGCTGGTTGACAGCCAGTTGAATATGAGCCAGCAGTGTGCCCAGGTGGCCAAGAAGGCCAATGGCATCCTGGCCTGTATTAAAAATAGTGTGGCCAGCAGGAGTAGGGAAGGGATCATGCCCCTGTACTCGGCACTGGTGATGCCGCATCGTGAGTACTGTGTTCAGTTTTGGGCCCCTCACCACAAGAAGGACATTGAGGTGCTGGAGTGTGTCCAGAGAAGGGCAACGAGGCTGGTGAGGGGTCTGGAGCACAAGTGTTATGGGGAGCGGGTGAGGGAACTGGGGTTGTTTAGCCTGGAGAAAAGGAGGCTGAGGGGAGACCTTATTGCTCTCTACAACTCCCTGAAAGGAGATTGTAGAGAGGTGGGGGTCGGTCTATTTTCTCAAGTAACTAGTGATAGGATGAGAGGAAATGGCCTCAAGTTGTGCCATGCGAGGTTTAGGTTGGATATTAGGAAAAATTTCTTTACTGAAAGAGTGGTCAAACATTGGAACAGGCTGCCCAGGGAAGTGGTGGAGCCACCATTCCTGGAGGTGTTCAAAACACGTGTAGATGTGGCACTTCAGGGCACGGTTTAGTGGGCATGGTGGTGTTGACAATGATCTTAGAGGTCTTTTCCAACCTTAACGATTCTATGATTCTATGATTCAGATCAAGTACACAGGATTGCTCTGATGCTCCCCTATGACAGAGTGATTATTCATAGTATTTCACTAAGTCCTTCTTAATTTGCTGGTGAGGTCCATTAACCTCAGCATAGGATCTGAGGGATCTTCTACCTCAGTTCTCTCCTCTGAAACTCTCACCTAATCCCCGTCCTTAGCGAAAAAGGATCCAATTTCTCTCTCCAGTTCTACCATGTGCCCTTGGAGCATCCCTGTAACGGTCATTTCAGCAATTCAGAGTGCAAGAAAGACACCGCCGTGAAGATGAACAGGGGATGAGGTCAGCTTCTTTTTACAGGCTGCAGAAATCAAATGGAAATACCAGTGGCTCTGTTAAGGCCACTAAATATGAACTTCCATGTCCCATCAGAAGAGGATGGCCTGCTACTGTATTCCATCCTGCACAAAACATTCACTGAATACTGGAAATAAAACTTAGGGATACCTATATGTGCCAAATTTCTGCTTTTTATATAATTAAAAAAATATAATGAATTCCAGGATTTTTATCCTTGTATTTCCTTATCTAGGCAGCAAGTGCAAAAAAAACCAGAGGCCTTGGTGTAATAGCAAGTTCTAACAAGAAAGATCTGAAATACGAAGCTGCCACTGTAACTTCTATTTTCCGTTGCAACTTGGTGCATCTTACAACGAAACAAAGGGAGAAGTTTCAATTGGATGTATTTTTAAAAACCTTAACCACAAAGCTCAAAAAAAAAAAAAGTCAAGGTTTCTTTAGGTTGATTCTTAAATAGAATTACAGCAAAAGTCTCAATCCACAGTTACATTTTTTCTTGTTGCTCTGCAGAAGTTTTGACTGTTCTGTTCAGGTTTCCTCTTACACGTGCAAAAGACAAATTAAATGAGGGGCATTCCTTTATAGAGAGAGATCTGATCACTATTTTATAGCAGCACAAAGCTGACACAGAAAATCCTCGTCAAAACTTAAGGCATCCTCAGCAGCCCCCTTTAATGAAAAGATTTATTTCTGAAGACTGATGAGGATCTGCAGGATGGCTGGGAGCACCTAATGTGGATGCTTTGAACGGCCCTCTGGATGTGCCCTGTGGTCCTTATTGACTGTAGGAAAAGCCATGGAAGGACTAAGAGAGCTGCCTGGAGCAAAGGAATAGTAATAAATTTTTAAAATATAGTAATGATTTTGGGATTTCTGAAGTACTCAGTGACAATTTGTCCTCCGCTGCACTGACATACTGTCTCACAGTTGTTCTGTGTAACTTACAGAGGTACACTCCGCTCTCAAAGAGCATTTTAGGAACAGGGCACATATAAAGGTGTCCCAGTGTGCAGGAGCTTACATCCGCCATACCCTCCTCTGTGGAAAGCTTTGTTGTATGCCAGTTCACTCAGACCTGGTTTTACCATTACACAGCATCTAAGAAAAATGAGCATGTTTACTGGGAAACAGGCATGGAACAAAATTGCAAGATGACAAAAATAACTAAATGTTATTAAGATTAACTTAAGAATAAAAACTTGGTTTCTTCATCTTCTTAGCTAGCTTCTCTCTCTCCTTCTAGTTTAGCTGAAAATTCTCTAACTTGAAATGGAGTTTCTTTGTCCAAGATGAGTGCTGCTCGTGGAGGAGGAAAGAAACCAAGGCAGAACCAAGACCCTCTCCTACACCTTTGCAGCCTTGCAGGCCTCAGCATTGCTTAATTCTTTTGCATATTTGGATATAATACTATGGGTGAGGATTTAACATCATTAAGCAGTGAGAACTATTTAGTGAGAATTTAGTGCATCCTCCTCTGCTTATTTCTGGTGCTGCAGGGTATGCTGAGGGACATTGTCACCCAGGTTCCTGTTCCTCTGACTGTGTCATGAACAGCCAACACCAGCAGAACCACGTAGGCCACGTCAGCTTGGGCTTCCTGAGTCTGCGCACAGACTGAAACCGTGAGTCAGGGACAGGGACTATCTCATTGCTAACTGCTCCCTCTGAGGTATCACACAGACACAGCCTGTAACACTTTCACACGAGCTAATCCAGCAAAAGGGTGCAGAAATAACTCCAGAGGTGTGTAAAGTCGGAGTCTCAGCACAGAAGAAAGGAGAGAAAGATGGAGAAAAGAAAGCAAAAGGCAGGAAGAAAACCGGTCTGGTAAGATGCAGAGAGCCCAAGTGACAACACATACAAATAAATTTAGGAACAAAGGCTTTATTCTCCCCATGATCTCCGCACGAGTTCCCCCGACGTTACAGGGAACACGGGAGGTTGGCCTCAGTCTATACTCCGTCCGACAGACTATAAAATAAATGCAGAATCTCGCCTTTTCCTCTTCATGAATTTGCCATGCCAGATCAAAGAAGTGGGAATTTGGGACCAGTGCAGTACTGATGCAGCTGGCAGAGTTGTTTATTTGGGAGGCTAAATTCAACCTTCGCTTGGTCGAATAACTTAATTGTGCTTACTGGGAGCCTGCTTTTTAAAAGGTTCAATTCTTTCCGCTGCCAAGAATCAGAGTTTGCTTTCAGCATGTTGAAATTATCTCAGGGGAAGGCTTTTGTGAGCCAAACCATTCCAAAAGTATTCTTAATTGCTTTCCACACTCTTGTGAAACAGGAGATTATGCAGCAAATCCACATTCTACACCAGAAAAAATCAAGGAGAGAGAAAAGTGAAAAAACAACCTGACAGATAAAAATAATAATCTTAACCACATAGCTTAAATATCAAAATGTAACTTCAGATGTAAAGAGTTTTTAACAATTACTGTGCTCCCCATGGAAAACTATAATCGGGTTACGCTAGCGACAGAATGTACACTATGCAGATCTATGCAAACAAATTGTACAGGCCACTATTTGAAAACTATTTGACTGGTCTATACAGGTGAGTATTATCTTTATTTGTAAATTGTCTCATAAATTAAACAGAACTTTTAAGATATAGAGAGCCTTCTGAAGAGTAAGTAATTTTTCCTTTCTCTTGGTTTGCTTTTATTAATATGTCAGAAGTTTCAGGAAGGATGAGATTATATTTCATACTAGAATAGCAATGCTGACACAACAGTATCGAAGCTATCGTTGAAAAACATTAGTCTGCAGATAGTTTTCATCTATTGTACTGAACTACAAACATATTTCTTCAGATTTTGGCGGCAATGTCTCAGTACGAAGGTAGACAAAACGAGCAGCTGAATACAGCCTCTGTAATCAACAGCTTTATACTCTTCAAAATGTCTAGGATTATGTCAGGAAAATTCAGAGAATTTAAGTTTAGAGAACAAGGAACCAGAAAGCTTTGAAGACAGATTAGTTAAAAACAGAATGTCTGTAAGTATTATGAATCATTTAATACAGATACGGGTGCAGATGGGTCAGATAGATATCAGTCTAAATTCATATAAGATGTGACAGGTTTTGTCTCTTCAGTGATTCTTCTGTCAACTCAAATAATTTGCAGAGGAATATATCTGCTTTTTCCCCTCTCTACAGAGGCATCTCGTTCTGTCATTCAGTAAATATAAGTATCCGAGCGGAAGACTTTTCTAAATCTGTTCACAAATACACTCATGCACATGTGTGAAAATAATCATACAGGAAGCTCTAAGCGTTTAGGTGACTTGTATGCTTATAAAATAAGTGCAATTTGTAAGTGTTCCCCGATCATTTTCTCTGTAAACAGAATACAAGAAGAGCAATCCATAATTAGTGGTAGCTCAGCTTAAAGCCAGGGAATGTCGATATACTAGGAAATTTAGGAGTCTGCCACAAAATCTTCCAGACTCAAAGCAATCTTAGGTGAGACACTTGCTAAAACAGGCAGATGACAGGAACATGCAATACAGGTTCGCCAATGCACGCCATATGAAATACTCCCGCCTACAACCATGTTTAAAATTAGCATGCCACTCACCAAAAATAATAAGAGTTTTTCAGTATATGATGCTATTTCATATTAAGGTGGAGTGAGTTAGGCTGAAGCAATGCACGTAGAAAAGTAAAAGGTCTGCAGTCTCTCTACTACTCCTATATAAAAGATAAGGTATCTACAGGACTCGTAAGCTGCTATGCTAAGGAGTGTCTGCTTGAAAGAGATTTAGAGATATTTGATCAAGTCCTCAATCAGAAAGTAGATTTTATTAGATTCAATCTCATTAAATAACTCCAAATTAAATTTCTTATAGATTAGAAATATATCCTCAGAAGCTGGATATTTTCAACTTCAGTTGATAAAGCATAGTTAGACATCTATAAGGCCTTTGACACAGCACTGTCTGACACACTGATGAAAATGCATTACACAAAATCAATTTAGCACATCTTAAATGGATTAAAAACTGATTAAATGAGTGATCTCAAAAAATAATTCTTCTCTAGTGGTGCTGTTCCTAGTGGAATCCCATAGGATCTATTCTTGATCACAGATAAAAATATTACTATGTAAAATTATTGTTCATAAGATTTGCAGAACTCATCTTAATCCGAAATAATGTTAAAAAAATCTGGGTTCTACAAACTGAATTGATGGTTTGGTAACTAGGGCTTATTTGAATTACTGGTACTTTTAACAGAAAACTGTACAGCAGGGTTGAGTTACTCACTTCATACTTACGGTATGAGAAACTTTACTTCAAAGAATTTAGGAGGTAAGACGATTAACTAACTAACCATAGGTGTGCAATGTGGCACAGAGCCATGACTTACATATTTATTTTTCATAACTGTTGAATGGGACATTGATGGAAATGCTGTACTGTGCACCGCAAGGTATTACATATTACAAGCCTATCTGCAGAGTGAATGAAGAGGAACAGGGAAAGAAGTTCCCCCAAACCTCTGTTTTTCACCCTGCACCACAGTTCTTCGGGAAGGAAGAGACACTTCTGACCCCTCCTCCTCCAGAAATAAAGTAGCAGATGTCAAAAGAGATTGCTGGTAATCAGACCTAGAGAGCTCATGTAGAAAGTAACACCAGGGTACATAAGCTAGTTCCCAAGCAACTGCATCACTACCTACAAGTACAAAAAAAAGAGTGACATGTGATTTTCACACATAGGAGAAAGAATCCCACTGTTTTGGCATAAAATAAGACAAAATGGCCAGGCCCCACACAACGTATCAAATAGCATCCTTCAGTACATCTGTACAAACGTTGGAGTTTGCAGCTGAGGTAATAAAATAAAGAGGCAAAAAAAATTAAAATAAAACAAAAAAGGTTGCGGTTCAGCAAACAAAAAAGAATACAAAAACTCTGTTTAAACTCATAATCCTCTGACTTAAAAGGACATTTTTTATAGTTTTGGTGTCATGTTATTCAATCATTTTAGTATTCAGGTCACTTCAAAAGAAAAATGTCATTTCAAAGTAAAAATCAAGTAATTTCACTTCTATAACATTAGAACATTCTGTGTATTCCTGAAAATAAATACACGGATATTTGCCTTAAAAACTAAGAATATTTTTATGTTTTCGAAAACCCCTTTTTACCCCCAACAAAATTTGTTTCTCAGATTGCACCCCGTTTCACATTTCAGCCTCTCCTTACAGCATCACTGAACCTGCAAATCAGGTGAAAATGTATTTCAGGATATGTAAAATAAAAAGGTTACACTGTGTAAATTACAATCTCCAAATGTTGGTGCTACATGATTTCATACTGTTGTTCACCGATCTTTTCTATCATTCCCTTTTGAAGGACTGCATGTAAAGGCTGGAGGAGTGGCAAACATTATACTCAATGGTATTTTTCTCTTCTGCAATAATTATACAGAGAGAAAGTCAAAACAAGTGTAATGACGCAGAAAAGATGAGCAAAATGTCACATGTAAGTAGCACTCTTGCGATGACATCTATGGAGGAAGCTCACTGGTAATCTTATGTTTGACAAACCAAAACCATGACAGAAAACAGTAAAAGACTGGAGAAAAATCTCAGTCCAGTGTAGCTGTGAAGGGAACTCATAGTCGGCAGGATGAGACGGGAAAAAGTCGCTCCTCTCCAGCAATATTGTCATGGTATGCATAAATAAGAAATGCATATAGGTACACCTGCATGCTCTCGTCACTCTTGTGGTATCGATTTCCAAAGTCCATTGGAAGATTTCCATAAGAGCTGCACGGCTAAATCCCAGAGACAGCAATAAAAATCTCCAGCATACATTTAAAGTATTTAAAGATTGCTTACTTTTGAGTAATGAAATGAAATAATGAATAATGAAATCTTAGATCTGTATTTAGACAAACTATATGCAATGCATAAAAAGAGCTTCTCAAAAAAAAAAAAGATTAAAACTTAATCCAAAATTTAAAACCCCACGCACTAAGAGCAAACATGTTGAAAAGTTTGTGCCATCCGCTTTTGATTGAGCACAACAGAAACTTAAGCGTAAGCTTCTGAGATCTTTTTTGAGACTGATAACCTTTTATTAACCTAAACATTCTGTTAAAAAAATTGGTTTCTGCCTTGCATTTCTCAAGTGGGACCTCTGTCTAGAGTGGGAGGGTTTTTCCACCATTGTCGCTGATACTTTCTGATTTGAGTTTGGTTTGATCTTCAGTTATGGAACCTTGAAAAATAGATCAATGCAAAGTCTTGAAGAAATTGTAAATAATGTGAATCACGTTTACAGTGAAGAAACATCAAGGGTTTGTCAGTTTAAATGGGCATCTTAAATTGTGTTTAAAATCCATCGTTAAATAGAAATGCCTGTCATGATTCTTTTAAAGTAATTCAAAATTAGCTTCTACTACCAGAGAAAATCAACAACTGAAACATCAGTAAGGAGGTATAACACTGTTTATCCTAGTTGGGGGTGAGGTCATGCATGGCCTCCACCTATCATTCCTCACATTTACACTTAATCAGAGAAACAAAAGAATTTTTTTTTTTTTATAATCTCCCAAATAGCAAGCTCACAGGTCCTCCAAGTTCCTACAGAGTCAAATCTTGGACTGAGATGGGAAGTGAATTTGGTCCAAGCGACCCATAATTATACCAGGAGTCATTCTTACCGGGTAAAAAGCTAAAGGTGTTTTGCCACCCTCTCTTGTCAAGAAAATGCATCATTCACAATTTGCATCTTTTCTGAGGACTTTTACTCTACTTCATAATCCACAGAAAGCTGACACGAGAGAGTCCTTCCCCTTCCCAGAGGGCAATCTACTTCACAGGTTTCTCACTCTTGAAACCCAGTCTGCCTGCTCATGAGAGCAACTGTACGGGGTCAGACTGAAAGCACATCTCCTCCAGTAAATGGTTTCTAACAGTCGTCAACAGCAGGAGCCTTGCAAGAAGTTTATGCAGAGCTTTTAACAGGGTAAACACGCAGTGATAATTGCCCCAGAACATGCTCCCAGCCTCTAGCAATTTGCATCTCAATTAATTCCACACACAGAGAGGGCATTATTGTTTCTAATAAGAACTCGGTGGGGTTTTCTTCATGGAAGTGACCATTTCTGAAGCCATGTAAACTTTGAGAGTCCACAACATCCTGCAGCAAGCAGTTCTGCAGCTCAGCCACAAACCACGCCAAGAACGCCCTCCGCCTCCCTGCAAGACCCAGCCTGATTCTCCTCTCCTTTCTCCTCCTTCCCACACAGACTTCGGCGTTTCTTTCATTCGCTTTCAGCACCCTGTCCAACCTAGGGCACTTCAAAATTTCCTGATCCCTAGCTGATCAGTCCTGTATGGAAGACAGCTGATCTGCTACAAAGCCTGAGCCCGCCAAACATTATGAATTGCATATGCCACTTGCCTGTCATATTCATCTTGAGACCACGAACATTTTGGGGCTCTTTCCAATACACGATTAAAGCTCCCACCCTTCTAATGAATGTCTTGTTCTCCAGTTTTGTTATGTGAAGAAACAGCAGGTGACAGTTACCACCTTATCAGGGGTCAGTGTTTGCAACCTGTTGCACCTGTTGTCTTACTGGTTTCTTGGGTAGGTAAGATGCAAGCTCAGGTAAACAAAGATCAACAGCACCACCTTGAATCTTAACACCAAACCTGTTATGATAAACACACACCAAAAAAACCCTAATCAATCTGGGAAGCGTGCTGTAATATATTCCCTGCAACCCACATTGCTAGGCATATGAGACGCATACCTAGGAGCCGTGACATAATTTTCAGTGACTGGAGTTTGGGTGAGGTCCCCAGCTAAGAGAACACGCTCTGCTGAGCGCCTGAAGAAAACCGTAACCTCCACACGGCATCACCTTGGAAGGCACAGGATCTGTGGTGAGCCTGAAGGAATAATTAACTAGAGATCGCCGCAACACTGCAGACAGATGGCAAAGAATTAACCAAGGAATAAAAGAAGTCCTTCCACAATGCCTTTCTGACCATTTTATGCAAACAGTCTCCCATTCCAGAATGACCACATAAAGTGAATCTGAACCTAAGTACCTTCCACAACCAAAAGGCCACCTTAGTCACCACACCTCTTCTCTCAAAAGGCTCATGCTGAAGTCCAAAACAGATTTCTGACTTTGGAGGAAAACTTAAAGGACAAGGTTTTCATTCAGTTCCCTACCAGAATAACAACAAAGTCCAAAAGCATGAAAATGAAGTAAAGTTGATACTCTCTGGTAGTAGTTAAAATTCTTTTCACTTTCAACTTTCATTGGGAATCTCAAGTCAATTTATACCACAAGAGGAAGCTGGCTCCTACCTAGGATGGGCAATTTTCACCCACTGTCTTTTTCTGTTCAAAAAGTATTCTCAAGAATGTGTCCCTACACAGGGGAAACAAGATCTCCTAAGAAGCCCTGAATATAGACCATTCCTCCACCCAGGTACCTTGTAGCGAATGCTGGATAAGACACTCAAAATGCCCATCAAAATCATATGCTCATCAAAAAAATCATAGCTACTACTGTACCATGCTGTTGGGTTTATTGTCCATTCACAAAGATATTTTTTTCTCAGAAGAGTGCAAGTACTCAGAGAAAGGATGTCACATGAGGCTCTGTCAAGATTCTTGCTAACTTTAACAAATCTTAAACAAAATATTGATTTGAAATGAAACACAGGTCTAAACAAGATTGACCCAGCTTTGTATTTGTACAAAGATCTCAAAGTCTTGTCACTTCTGCAAGTAGAACATTTAGAAAGCCCTTGATAGAGGTTTTGAACCCTGAGGATTCAAGTATAGGTCTGAGGCCTTTTAGAATGGCTCAAGTTGCCAGAAAGCACAGGTTTAAAATCTGAGCTGTAAAAGGTAGAAAGCTTTGCTGAGACCACTGTTTTCCCCATGACATTACAGGGTAAGTTGCCCAGCCTTGCTCGGAGGCTGAGCAGCCATGCAAAATTCTGCTCGCTCGCTGGCACAGGCAAGGTGTTCTAAAAGAGGTCTCGGCACCTGCTTTGCTGCAAATGGAGCCCGCCTTTTGCTAAAGCAGGAAGAATTCCCTTGCAATAAGGAAGTGTAGCAAGTACATACTGTCAAATGTTTTTACCAAAGCTGGCAGAGATAGAGACATCGTTCGCTGCACCCCCTTGACAATGCTGTTACTTGACTTCTCAGCATGCCTTGCAGGTGATAGAATCTCCCAAGCCCGACTTCAGCCTCCCTTACGCACTGAACAAACACTGCCCTTCTCACAGTTATAATCTTGTTATAAACTGTCTGAAAACTTCTGTGAAGTTATGCTGCTGGAAAGCAGCCTAGCTTATCTGCAGAGTTTCCAGGAGAAAACCTTCTTGTATAATCGCAATATGCACCAGGACAGATCCTGGTTCAAAAATAAAAGGCTACAATGCCTTACGTAAATCTGGGGGTTGAGTGAAGAAAGGGCAGTGATCTGGAGGTCATAAATATTCTGGCTACGCTCACTCCATATGCTCTGAAGTCCAACTATAAATAGCCTTCAAATTGCTACACATTTCAAGAAAGTTGAGTAACCCAGCTTTCACTTTGTAATGTGAGGGTGAAAGTCTAATGATGCCACAGAAGGGCAGAGGAAAAGAGCTGCTGAAGCCATGTAGACATCTGCTGAAAGGGTCCTAGCTGTGAATTTCCATAGAGAGAACCAGCTGGCTTTAACACAGACAAAGAAATGGGAAAGTACAAGGCCAGCCAGAACAAGGTCAGCTCTGTGTGGGGAGCGAGCAAAGTAGCTGAACACTGACGTGAGTGGTCCATGGGAGGGAGAAGGGAACAGCCACACACACCTCTGCTTCTGCACATCCAAATCCCAGCCAATTCTACAGCCAGTTATGACTTCAGGCCAATTTTCTTCTACACATCAATATTAAGTGTTACATATTTATATGTTCGGGAGTAAAAGCACTGTGAATAAAAGTGGGTCGTCTGCCACCCCTTTCCAGCCTATTTACTAATAAATTTCATTGACCTTGAAACATGCTTCCAAGCAGAAACTACTGATGTGCTGGACGCCATAGCCTCCGTGCTCCCTCGGTTCCCCCACAACTCTTTTTCACCTTCTTGTGTTCCCTCCAGCTGCTGGCACTGCCTATTCAAACCACTACCCCAGTCCTGGGCATCCCACATCCCAGGTCGCAGTTAGCTGAATTTGGACGCAACCGCCAGCAGTTACGGTGCCAGAGCAGCTTCTGTCGTACTGCCCTTGCAACAGCTCTCAGCAGGTTCTCAATGTGGCAATGAAAAGGACACTCTCACCTGTTTGGCTTCACACACAAATGTCACCCATCACTTCAGAAATCGCTTCTCCCACACCCCAAATTACAACTTTGGATAGATGCTGAATTGTAAATAAATATCCCAAGAGCACTCCAAAGAGAAGCTGACTCTTTTCCCCTTCTGTAACAAAGCAGGTGAGCCACAGCATTTCAACAGGCAAGAAAAAAAATCTAATCAACATTAGCTTATTATTGGTCATTCATATTAGCATGCTACATTTCTTTTGACAGTCACATCTAAAGGTCCTCCAAATATCCAAACAAATCAAAAAAGATATATATTATTTTTTCTTGTTCTTCAAGGACATTACCAAAAAATCTCAATTTAAATAATCTCCCTAGAATCACAGCCGATTTATTTTGAAAACAGAAATGAAACAATTTCTTTATGAAGAGTCTTCTATTCCAGGCAATCAAAGAAAGCAGATTATAAAATCTAGTATTTGATCCATTTTTCACAGGCACAGTTCAGAAAACATCTATGCCTAGGCCACAGGTCCGTACATACAACACTTCCTTTGAGAAGTCTCTAGATGAGCTAAGCTCATTGATCTAAGATTTTGTGGATCTGAAGTTTTTGAAGGGCAGCCAAAAGCTGCACTTCATTTTTCAGCTTCTTCCAGAACTAGAGATCTTGCTTCTTGTTCCTAAAATACTTAAACATATTTACATTGTAAACAACATTATGCTGAGAGGTATGAAGTGGGAAAGGTCAAAAAAAACAAAGGCATCCTTAATGTTTTGTTTTGTATTTCAAGTTAACCATCAAGGACAGATTTTATTCCAAAAATAGGTCTTGAGCTCTGAACTGAAAAACAATGTGGGTTTCGTTTGTTTATTTTTTTAAATGTTGTCACACTCCTCTATCTAGCACTCCTTTCAAGATGCACAGGTTCAACTGCTTGGCCCCCATGTTTACTATAAAACACTTTCTGATAATATGAGGATGACCTTTCTCCACAGAACTCCCATCCCATGAACACTGGCTCTCTGTAAGCCCTTTGAAGGACGCATCAAAACTGAAGTGGGTAATTTTAACTGACTACGTAAAGATTCTGAAAGCACTTACTCAGCTTCAGAGCACAAGAGTTGCCTACTGCGCTGGAGTACTCATCAGTGCTAGGTGTTGATTCGGAGAGTCAAGTCCTTTTTCCAAGAGTCTGCTACCCCCCAAGCAGCTCCCAAACAGAGGATGCTGCTTCCCATGGGGTATGTTTTCCTTTAACCTAAACTGGTCCCATCTCAAAGAACAAGTTTCATACCCAGCTTCTCTGTACTGGTTCTGGAGAAATGTCAGTCCTTCAAACCGAAGGGCTGAGAAACAGTACCTTCAGCCCAGACCTAAAAAAAAAAGGACGCCTGATTTACCAGTCTTCCTGCAAGATGAGGTGCTCCAATTTAAGTCAGTGATCACTAGGGCCCAGTAATGCTCCACTGCACCTGGTGTATGAGACACACAGTATATATCCCCAACAGAGGATGCTAAATTTCCTATATACAGAAGCATCAACAATACAGCGATACGTGAAATCAAACTGAATGTGTAAGTGAGGTAAGATTTGTAAAGGGAGATGCTTTTTCCTTTAAAATTAAAACAGGTCAATACAAACTGTCCAGGTCATCATGGATAACTGCATAGCTATTCAAGCTCTCATTTTCCACAATTTTGAAAATGGCTCTCCAAACTATGATGTGGAAATACAGCATTTTCAATAATTACAGGCAAGGACATAAAAGCATTCCTCTGTAGAATTTTAAAAAATTCAACAAGTATCAAGGGCCAAAATCTGTTAGTCCTTAGAACTATAGGGACATACACATGTTGGATCAGCAGAAATTTCTCTGCCGGCAGCCCAAGCTTAGGCATATTTATGGACCAGTCAAAAGCACCTGCAGAAAACTCAGATTTGGTCCTCAGAATAACATGCAGCTGTCCTGATAGCTTTGTCCAGATCAGAAAAAGTGATGCAAATTCTGTTTTGATCAGCTAATGTGATGATTGCTTCAAGGCTTCAAGGCTGTTTCACTAGGGCTTGAAACAGTGAATGCTACAACTAAAAATGCACTGAACATCAATTCTTGCATGAAAGAGCCACATCTTTTTATCTTAACGGCTGTAATAGCTTTCCCAAGCATCCAAAGTCCACAGCGCTTCTAACCTTGCAGCTGACACGACAGCATCTCCTGGCTAACTAAGATTCCTAACTAAAGCGCAAAGGCGAAGATCCTTCTTGTCACCTGTGCTGCGTAACAGCTCCAATCACTGAACTAAATAATCTGAACTAGAAATGCCAACTCATCCTCTGTGCAATGAGGATGCAGTTCTTACAACAGCTTGTTCAGTGATCGAGACCTAAAAATGTTCTAAATTATATCTGGCTCAAAGCCAAAAATTTCAATTAAATGTTAGAGAAAAAAAACAAATTAAACACACGGCACACTACTAGCAATCAGCAAACTACTTTCTCTTGGGAATGTTACATAGAAGTCTTTGGAAATAAAACCCACTGCAGATATCATTATAGTAAAGGTATGCAAAAACATTATTTAGGTGAAGATTGTTTGGAGATGGGGGTTAGTTTCTTCAAGTAGACTACCCGAATACAAACCTTACTAAGGTTCATCTCCTTTTTGCAAGACTTCCTGACTGCCTTTGAAGCAAGCTGTTTCTCCAGAATTTTTTCAAAATTTGGACCTGGCAATGCCTGCTTCTTTAGTGTAGAGAAGGGTTTCATACAGATCTGAGTCAGGACTCCTCAGGGCAGATACATTAACAAGTAGTTCAAATTTTATTTAATTATGGAACTTGATTAAAACACAGCATTGTTTTTTCAGCATATGGGCTGAACTGTATGCACATAATCTTCTTACATGCACAAATGACAGTAAGTTATGCAGGCTGTCTCACAATTTACACATGCGATCTTAATTTGTGCTTATAGGAAGTTTCCACTTGGAGTTGCAGAACTGCAAACTGTAACAGGCCAAAGGAAGCTATTAGGACTTCATATCCCCAAGATAAAGCACCATGGGCATGCATCAGCTGAAAATGCAGGCCTTCTCTCCAAAAAATGGTCTGACTGGAGTGGGTGGCAAGATCGGGTTTATCGGCTCTGAGAAAGACATCTGCATCGCCCAAGCTAAAATCTGCTGTCTTCCCGTGTTGAAGTTTCATTCCCATTCGCACCCAGCGGTACTGCTGGCGTAGCCCAACAGGTCAGCTGGACACTATCAAAAAATCAAGTTAGCTCCCCAAACAGCAGACTTCCTCGTCGACATTTAGAGTGGAAGTAGAATGAAAGTCAAGATTCTAGTGAGAGTTTTTCTGATACCCTCTTCTGTGCTGCTATGGAAAAGAAACTGTATGAACTTAGTAAGAGTAATAGAATTTCTTCTAGGAAATTATGCCAATACACTCATTTGGGAAGGCTTGTGAGGAAATGAAAGGTGAAACAATTCAGAAGGGCTTCCCACGTTCTGTTATCTCCCTCCTTTTTTCTTACAAAAATGCGGGCTGATTATAAATACATCTGTATAGCGATCAAAATAAAACCTGCCAAAAGTGACAAAGGTAATGTTTCAAATTTAATGCAAATAGTGAACCCAAGTTAATAATGCAGTCGGCTTAATATGGAGAAAGAACTTAATGACTCTTGGCAGATATTCACTACAAACACGATATGTATGTATCCTGATTAATATGGGTCCTACAAAAGCCACCATGTAAATAACCAAAAAGTAGGTAATTCTCTTATTTTCTGTTCTTTTTCAAAGTCTGTGTTTGTTTAGAGCAGGTACATACGCACGTGTACGGCGTGTGAGCTGCTTCCTAGAGACCATGCTGTGTTACAACCTTCCACTACTTCCATCCCACCTAAGGGCTTTGGAGAGTGGAGTGAAATGGGTTCCGCAGAAATGCTCCACTTTGCCCAAGTACTGCTGGGCAGGTGTTTGTACTTGTCTTTGTGAAATGCATTTGTATGAACCCAGCAAAAAAAAAAAAAGGCCCAAAGCAGATGTCGTACTGCCTTGCTGCTAAGCATTAGGTGTCTTGCTTTAAAGATGTTGTCACGCAGCTCACGGGCATTCGAGCCACATGCAGGCTGGTGGCTTGGTCGAAACCTGGTCCGATATGTAATGGTCACTTTGAACCAGGGCTGAACAAAGTTCATCCTTCATTCATTTTTACCCAAACAGCGTTCACCATCAGTTCAGCTGTACGAACTGCTGATGGTAATTCTTTCTATTACAGACAGCCCTAGGGTTTTAAACTGTATCCATCAATCTACGTGTATCTACCCACTCTAGCATTTAAAGACAGATTAGGTCATCAGTTTTGAAACCTGTGATAACAGTTATTGCAAGTTATCACAAATAATGTACTAGGAGTTTTTAAATTTTTTTTTCATTGTATAAGGATTTTAAAAGCAAATTTTAAAACTTTTTTCTCTTTTTTTTGGTTATAAAAGAAGGCAGCTAAGTACATGATAATGTTTATTCACTGAGAGAAGTATAATCCTCAAATTCCTGCAGGAGCTTACAATTTTACCTGCCATAAAATATTTTATTTATATTATTTATATTTATATTATAAGTAGCATGAGAAACCTTTTTTCAAATATTATATCTTTGGTTATTTGCATCATTTCTTGCAAGTAAAATTAAAAGAACTCTTCACAAAATGGTACTTAGGATCTTTCCAACCATAATTAACATTTTCACCTGTTTTGCAATTAATTAGAAAGTTAGAAAACTGCATTACTCAGTACTCTTTGGACATTTCCTCTCTAGTCAGTCAGATATTGGTGTCCTGCTAATGTAAGTGTCCTGCAACAAGAGCTTCTCAAATACAGGTATTGGAGGCATCAAGGCAGGTTCTTCATTGTCTAGAAACAGCAAAGAGCCTTGAAGACCCTCAGCAACTTAAAATACAGTCAAAAATTATTTTGCTGATAGTGAGGACCAAAGAGCGGAATTTGGGCGGGGAGGGGAAGAAGGGGATATGGGACAAGGAGAGAGGGCAGATTGCCTAATCAATTCAGGGTTGGGGCCCAAGCATGTCATTCACCTAGTGACTTCAGCTGCTGCTGCCTCCACTAAGAGTCACTTCGCAACACAAAAGATAAGCAAAACTACTTCCTATGTTTACGATTCTCTGTAATTCTGCAGTAAAGAGTTCAATAATCTAAGAAGCAGTAAAGCAGGAGTACTTCTTATATTACTTACTCCCATTAGACAAAGGAAGGAGAGTTGCTTTGTTATGTTTTCTGTTGGCGTTTTTCTCCATTTCTGTAGATTGATTCTATCTGGTTCCAGTGGGCACAATGGGAGTCTGGGGACTGATGCCAGTAGACCTATATTCTACAAAGAGCCAAAACTAAAGAAACTTAATGAATCACAGTCAAGTCACTCATGGGAAAATCAAAACCACAAAGGAAATCTTTGTAACATTCTCATTGTTTATTTTGATAAAACAGTAGCAGATGTTACAAATTACATACTTCCCACTCCTCATGGGTCAAGGCATGTGGACCACGGCCACAGCTAGGACAACGTTCTCACGTACAGTTGTAGACCCAATGGCAGGCAGCTGCAGTACGGACTAAGGACTGAAAGATTCTCTTGCAGGGGTCAGTCTTGCAAGTGAACCGAAGTAAAGGACAGAAAAACCTTTTGCTTTATCTTTGTTCAGCACCTCACTCCTGACTGGTTGTGCTAAGTGCCACTGCCACAAAAATAATTAATACAGAATATGCCTCTTTCAGGACTGCGCATTTGGTTTATTGCTCTGAAACTCCCTAAGTAGATTTCTACATGCATTCAGTATATGCTTATTCATTCATGTGGAAACTCTTCCTCTAGTTTCCCCCCATTACACCATAGTCCAATAAATGCTTGTTCTGAAGTTAACTATCCTTCCAGATGATGCTCTCAGCAACAGAAGTTGACCTGAGAAATAAAATTTAATTAATGTCATGCTTTTTATGATTTAGAAGAAAAGCTGAAATCACCCTTTCCAGACCTACTTTTAAAAAGTTATTCTCTAATTATTTATTTCTCTTAGAATTATCAGGAACATTAGATCTAGCTTACCCATTTTGACTAACAGGGTCATAACTTGTGAGATTTTTCAGTTCTCAGCTGAAGATCCAGCCTTTGAATTGGGAGCAGAGGTATTTTTTTCACACGTTAGGATTTTGCATTAGACTACATCACTAAATGACAAAGAAAGAGATGAAAATAAAAGTTTTAGCAGAAATTGCCTTCAAGGTTAACTAATTTCATAATTGTTCTATACAGTGCTATTATTCTTCCTGTTACCTATCAGTAGCATAGGTACCGGTATGTTTGAGATTGAGACACCTAAATTTAGGCATTGAAATACAAGTACTCGGTTCAGTTGACCAAACATGATGTCTGACATGTCAGAGATCGGATACAGTGCTATAAACCCCATCCAAGTATCTTACATACTTTGACACATTTAAAATGCTCACTACAAATAGTTAAATGCACCTTTAAGGCAAGTTATTCAACTTGACCAACTTGCTGTGACTTGAAGTACAATCCAGCTGATCCAAAGTACGTATCTGGTTTAGAGGCAGCAGAATCACTCAGCAAGTCTATTGATAACGAACAGGATTCAGGTGCCCGAACACAACCATCTAGAACCATCTGAGATGCCCAAAGCGAAGACATTGGCAGGTACGATGCAAGGCATCTTGCATCTGATTCAGGTCAGATTCTGCACCCATCTGAAGTCGCGCTTGGAGGCCAGACAAGATACTCTAGAGTGTTTTAAATTACATTAGGCACCTGTAGATAGTTACAACTGGACACCTATTTTAGGTGTCCATCTCAAGCTGAATCCTGCCTCTACTGTCCTTTTTGGTAGGCTATGACCGAATTTCCAACACCAAAACCCAAGCAGCACTGGACTCTTTAAACTTCACAAAGCAGCAACAAGGTGCCAAAGTGTTTTACCCTTTGCACATCACTTAGGTCTCTGAAGAAGGACTTACTATTGTCATTAAAACAGGACATTGTAACTTTGAATGTAGCTTTGCAAAGGGTCGTTATCTAACAACGGAATGAATCACAACTAAAGGTGTATTTACTTTCAGCCTTGCATGGCTTGTGTTTGGGGGGGGGAGTGAGAAAGAGGGGGAGATGTCTAAAAAGATGTTCTTTTCAGATTCTGTATGCTGGCTCAGGAATCTTATTTGATGATGTACCATTATTACTCTTCCTCAAATACCAGGGGATTTAATCCATTTTTGAGCAGAGGCTTCAAGATTAAAAAGAATAATTTCAAAAAATAGAATTACTACCATACTTTTGAACAGGCAAAGAAACATAATAGTATGAGACCTGTGAGACTACTGCTATACCTAGCTGTATCATTCCAAGTCATAAAATTTAATTGCTGGGAAAAAGATATTCAGGCCAATCAAGTAACAAAAGATGGTGGTAAAACACAATTGTAGCTGTTCTCCAGCTTACGGACTTGCTAATATCAGTAAAAAGGTAAATTCCAACTACAAGTTTTATCAGTGTTGAGAATGCTGAAAGGTGGCTCCACCTTCACCTTTTCAATCAAAATCAGCCACCCAAAGAAGTTTTATTATATGAGATTCACAGAGTGAATTTCAGAGTATCTGCAATGGTTATGTGAAGGGCTCGACTCTCTCTTCTCTGACAGATCTAGGCCAACTGAGCAGGTTTTAAACTTCCTTCATCACCTCTGAGACTGAAATCAAAAAGGAGGTATGCGGTACTCAGTCTGAAACCTTTATAGTACTGAAGGCTGGCAGGGAAACTGAACACATAGAGTTAACCGTGAAGGGATATTATGCTATTTTAATAACCATCATTAATGGCAAGACTGCTAGCAGTCGCAAAATTAGCTGCATCTCTGTCCTGCTTGTGGTGTCTGTTGCTCAAGTCCTTTAACTTTTGCTCAAAAAGCTACTGTGTTACACAGATCTCTGAGCAACTGCAGAAGCCAAACCAACCCGGGCTACCAAATGGAAGAGAGAAACTGAAGAGTAAGGTAGAAAGGACAGCCCGTGTTTTGAAATTCATTTCATATTTTGCTATATTTGATTCTGAGTATTAAAAATAACTTTGGATTTAAAATTTTTCTGGCTGTTAAAACAGAACCCTGTTCACAAGTCAGCTACAGCAGCCAAGGAAGCCTGGTGTTGAAGGTCAGCGTGCACTACGGAATGGCAAAAGGATGGCTCTGCCCAAAGAGAGATAACGGCATAGGCGCTTGAAAGCATTCAGTGGGAGGGGGAAGTGCCCTCAAACAGCAAAGAAAGGGAAAAAAAGTAGACCTAGTTCAGGAATCATGACAAGATCACTGGAAATTTAACTGGTAAATTAAAACTCTCATAGAAAATTCCTACTATAAATTACTATGCTGGTAAAAAGAAAAGCAAGGAGTTGTGCTCTCTTACTATGCTAATACTAAAGTAATTGGTATTTCTGTTCACCGGGGTGAGGGACATTTAACTTAGAAATCCAGTTTTTGTAGAAGAATGTATTTATAAGTATATAGAAGCTCTTCACTGTTAGTATGCAGATACGAATCAAAGACATTATTTCGTTCAATCACAATTTAAAAAAAGAGAAAAAAACTGCAAAAAACCTAATGGAACAATAAATTTGGTTTCATTTTTAAAAGAAAGTATTTCTTGGACAGAAGCCTAAGTTAAAGATTGTTTAAATTTAAAAAGGAAGCACATGCACAATCTCTTCATCATTCTCCTCTTCCCCAATTATGGTTTTGTCTTCTTCAATACTCGGAAGTATTTACAGAAGTTAAGAATGAAAAGGCCTCACAAACCAGGGTTCCACAGAAAGTCACAGGCAGACATGCCTTTCTCCAGTGTATGGTTGGACATTTCTGGGAAACACTAATGAAACGTCTTCCACAAATATGGAAAGAACACAAAATAAAAATAGCACAGAACACAGAGGCCAGGTACAGTTTCTTTCCTCCGAAAAGGGAACGACTGTTCAATGCCTGCACGAATTAGCGTTACAGAAGTCCTCCTGTAACAGTGTTACGTGAAACATTGGCTACTACTAACCAACAGAAAGAATATGACAAAGCATTCCTCAAAGTACGAAGCAGTATTTTTCTCACATTCTCATCTCCTCTTTTCGTAAGAGTCTAGCCCCACTTGTTCTCTGGCTCTGGCCATTACTGAAGTTCCTTAACAGAGCAACTTCTGTTCCCCTTCACAAAAGAGAACTACCGGATAAAAACTAAATGTTTTTATCAAGACCATAGTCACTGGAGAACCTCAGCAGGAGCTGATAAAAACAAAACAGGGAAATCGTTTGTGCATTATGCTATTGCCTTTTCCAGTGGCTCCAATCACAGACTTCTTATTTCATGGACAATGAATTAAGTTCAAGAATTCTCCTGACATGAGGGGAAAGGAGAGACTAAAGAGAACAAGGATTTTCAAGTAATAATTCTACTAGAAACAATCACATTGTGGGACCCAACATATCATTATGTACAGGCTCCAACATCCCCTCAACCTCCAAAACTACCCGTAATATATCTGAAACCATTATGATAGGCCTGACTCATCCTTGGGCAAAGACCAACTGAGAAAATGTTAATTAGCCAACAAACAACAACCCCAAAAGTAGTAAAACAGAGAAAGATGTACCTTTAAATCTTTACAATCTGTCATTACTATGATCTGAACGGCACAGCCCACTGCTTAACCAGGAATGCATTGTATATACAGCAAAATTACGCACATTTACCTCACGGTTTCTGTTGATAATGTAGACTGACATACCCTAATTTTCTAACTGTCACACAGCTATTCATACACAATCAGTTCATAACTTTTTTAGGATTGTTATACTTATTGGGACATAAATGTATTTTTTATGCAAGTGGAAGTACTAACTGTAAATGAAAAGAAGAATAAACACATCAGTGCAGAGACAATAACTTAAAGTCACAATAGTTTGGCCAGTAATTGGAAAGATGTTCTTTCCAGGTGCTAGATAAAGGTTATACAGCTCTTCTGGTCAAGACCAGAATACATTTAAAAATTAAATGTAAAATAAAAATTAAAAGAACCAGACAGCTACAAATCGTCTCTCCAGGAAGGAGACCATGAATTACCAACAACTGCTTGAGTTAAGACACAGAAGAAAGACACAGGGAGACTGAAATATGCAATTCAGAATAGCTGTGGACATAGCATTAAATTGTAGCTGCTTACTTTTTCCAACAAAATAGTAAAGTTTAGGTAGGATTGGGTATACACAGCCTTTTATCTCTTTCTTTAATGGGTAGGAAGTTTGGGGGAATAAAAAACATTTTGCTTTAAAAATCTGGTTTTGGATCACCTTAATCATTCACTAGTGAGAAATATTTTATTTCAGCTGACAGAATTAGGCCTGTCATGTCACTATGCCAAGAAACCAGAAAAGATTGCAACTGAACTGGAGCAGTGCTGAACCAAAAAGTTGCAGCGTCAAGAGAAATGAGGGGCGAAGTGAAGCTATCTGCTTAACTACCTACTCATCTGTATACTTAGCTATTTACTCAAAACGGGGTGCAAAGGTGCATAAGGCGCAGGTAAGTTGTGAACTTACGATATCCAACAGAGCAGAGGATACACCTCCCACCCCTCAGCTACGAAGGTGACAAGGATTCTACATAGCTCCAAAACCCCTCAGCACATTTTTCAATCATATGTCTATTGCACTCCTTTTAAATCAGCATTTAACATCTAGTGATTCTGAGAAAGGAAATTTTCCCCCAGGAACATTTTCCATATTGTTCCCACAAAGTAACTGTGAGAACTCAGCACGAGCTCCAATACGCAATGAACGAAGGCAGTCTATTAGAGACTTACCTTTACTACAGCTTGAACGTAAGGTTCAAACCTGAAAGATGAAGACTTTTTAAAATGCACATTTCTGCCTACTGCCGTGGCAGGGTCATGGACAAAGTTTCCTTCTGTCAATCATTTCCATATTTTGCTAAAGTGGAACTCTAAGCAGCAGAGGTAGAATAGAAATATTAGAATTCACAGAAAGGTTATTGGGATTTATCACAAGCTAAGCTATTGGCAGAATGCTTATACGTTTAGTTTGTATCCATTAACTAGATAGAATTAACCACAATGACAAAACCAGGATGATAGAGCCTGAAGAGTAGGTCGTACTGGATTTAATAAATACACAGATGTAATGGAACCTGTGAGCAACAAAGGCTGAACTCACTCATCGTTACTGAGTCATTTGCGATTTTTGCAAACTTTTTAGTAGACAACCACTTAATCTGACACCTTATTCTAATAAATTGAATATTACCATTACCAAAAGAATATGAGAATAACATACCAATTCCAAAATGTCCACATCTATGCAATACATATAGAATATTGCTTGTGTTTGTGCTTAACTTTACTGAAAACATTCTCCTGGGGTGGAGAAAGAGCACAAATTGATTTTTTTTTTTTATTTAGTCAACGCAAAAATTAACTATTCACCCACCCATGTATCTATTTTCCTTTTGTTTTATTAAAATAGCATATGCAGTGGTCTTGTCTATAGTATTGATGACAACGTGGTGGCTATTGGATTGATATAATGGTCTCAAGGAGTTTCCAAATACATTCTAATGAGATAATCCCTAGAGCATGGATATGGAGGAATGCTATCTAAATAATGTCACTTCTGTTGCAGAATTGGTTTCAAATTAATTGTTTCTTTCTAAAGCTATAATTATCAGGAGGAATGCAGTTAGTCAGAAAAGATGAAGTTAAAAAGTGCATAATGTTTAATAGCTCATTAAATAGAAAATATATTGTAAATTTGGGAATCAGAATGACTTGCAGCTAACTGTGAGATGATAGGTCATGGCACATGAAAAGAGACTTTTTTGGCAGGAAAGCAATTTGGTAATGCTGACTGCAGTCTGCATTTACTTGACATTCAGGAAGATCATATGACACCAATGCAGATGAGGTGAATAGTGAAGAGAAAAGGAAGGGCAAGGACAGCTAGAGGAGAAAAAGTTAAGTTATGAGCGGCTGGAGGATGCTGAGGAAGAGGGTAATATGACTGTCATTACTGGGAGTTCAGTTTTTAAAGTGGGAATGGGAACAAGGTGTTATACTAAAGAGACTCGGTGTATTCATGCAGCTATAGTGATAGCTGTGTCAGCACTCTTCTCACTGAGGGGGTTTATGTAGAATTCATACAGGTGAATAATTAGTAATTCTGTAACTTCTCTTCTGATAAGAAAACATAGTAACTGTTATGTACCCATTGCTCCGAGTATGATTTTGGAAGCATACTTCATTTCTTAAAAGCCTGACGTGTGTATTTACCAGATGTCAAATACACATTTATAACAATGCAACAAATCAAAGTAACTCCAAAGAAATTCTGAAACATTTAAGAATAATCGTACTGCTAAAAAAAACAAACCTAAAACATTACACCACAGCCTCAAAGCAAAAGAAGCTCAAAACACCTGAGCTAAGCTTAAACTTTCGCCTAGTACATTTTCACATAAGCAGAGACCCCAACAATTGCATGAGAGGAGATGCAAACATGATCAGAACGGGAGAAGGCAGCTGTGCATTTGCATGATCACAGGTAGGTGCATGCCGCGCCAGCCTGCGCAAGCGTGAGGGCTAAAGCCCCTTAAAAGCTCGCACAGTCATCTGAAAGCACGAAGTGATGTACAAAGTACTGCAGCATGCGGGTTCAGATTCCCAGGCAAAGCACAAGCAGCTGAAAAGGGGAAGAAAGTTACTCAGAGTTACATTATTTTGTTTTGTTAGGTTTTGACCACAAGCTGATCTACATGGT
The DNA here is from genome assembly GCA_034782735.1 of Sagittarius serpentarius. Taxonomy (NCBI): domain Eukaryota; kingdom Metazoa; phylum Chordata; class Aves; order Accipitriformes; family Sagittariidae; genus Sagittarius; species Sagittarius serpentarius. The sequence goes on from JAVKLA010000005.1 coordinate 36,453,630, forward strand.
AAAACAAAATCTGGGATACAATCACCAAACACACTTCTAGCAAGGTGGTGCTTTTGGCTGGGATAAGAGTTAATTTTCTTAATAGTAGCTCATAAGGTGCTGTGTTTCGGATTTGTGAGCTTTAAGTGTCAGTGGCCGTGGATGAGGCCAGAACACAGCAGGTACGCCCCTGAAGGGACTGCGGCCCATGGAGAAGGCCACACTGGAGCAGATACACCCCCAAGAGATTGTGACCTATAGATAAGGCCACACCAGAGCAGGCACACCTCAAAGTGACTAGCTGTGGGCAAGAGCATGCTGGAGCAGAGGCAAGGAGAGGAGTTCATTGCAATGTTAAACCCTACGGCCTGGCCCAAAGGGACCAGGAACCCAGACTGTAACGGAAATACCTTTAAATTGTTGTAACGCAGGATTTGAGTTGCGTGTTATAGGAATTACTATAGCAGGAGCCACCCGAACCAAGGGAGGACAAGCCTCACAAGAAGCAGTGCAAGTGC
>JAVKLA010000005.1:36462964-36476743 GCA_034782735.1 Sagittarius serpentarius
GCGGCGAGGCGGGGGGGGCGCGAAGTGTCCGCACAGGCGCACGTGGCCGCGGGGAGGAGGAGGAGGAGGAGGGGGAGATCCCCGAGGGCCCCCGGCGGCTCCGCCGCACCCCCCTGGCACCCCCCTTCCCCTCCGGTGGCAGGCTGGGCGCCGGACGCGAGGGGAGCCGCCGGGCCGGGCCGGGCCGGGCCGGGCAGCTCCCCCGGGGGCAGCGGGGATGGGGCCGCGGCGGCCGGAGCCGGAGCCGGAGCCGAGGCAGGGGCGGGAGGGAGGCGGCGGCGCTGGCAGCCAAAAGCTGGGCTGTGTCTCCCTCCAGAGGGAGAAGGGAGTCAGGCACGGCAGCCGCGGCGGTGGAAGGGCCGCGGCCTGGGCCGAGCCCCCGTCCCCGGGTGGTGCCGGAGCGGTGGGGTGGCGGCCTCGGTACGTGCACATGCCCGGCGGGGCGGGGGGGGGGAAGGGACACGCCGTCGGGGTCAGATCCCGAAGGCCTCCTCTTCCTCTGCTGAAAGAGGGGCGGCGGGTCGCGGGCGTCTGCCACGGCCACCGAGTGATGGAAGGAGCCGGCGGTGGGTGAGGATAAGCACAAGCGCAGCTCGCTCGTTGGTTTCGGTGCGGTTTGTGCTGGTCGAAAGGGGATGCAGAGAAGTGAAGGGGAGCCACAGCAGGTGAGAAAGGGCCCTCACTTACTACAGGGATGGCAAATTCTCAGTTTTCTCCTTGTCCACTCCTAGGTTAAATGGGGGTGAATGCGTGCAGCGTTAAGAAGTACGGATATCCTTAATCATCTGTTGTCTGTTTTTAATTTGTACCAGCTAGCATAATAGCAAGCTTTCTAAAAAGAAGCTTTTGTTGAGTCCTTCACTGTCCTCGCATCTGACGTGACATCGATAGTCAACCCTGTAAGAAACAGAAGAGAGAAGTGAAATACTTTCCTAGTGGTTGTTCATGCTGGAGTTTTTCCACGTAAGTAAGGGTCTGTAGAATGTTTGATTTATTTTTTTCAAAGCAAATACAGACCTAAAGGTCCATGCAGTCAAAAAAAAAAAAAGAAAAGGCAAAACGAAAAAGAAAAGGCATAATGTTGACTACCCCGCACACAGTGATGCAGCTGTAGGATGAAATACAAAGAGGCTGGTATGGAAAAGGCAAGTTAAAAGTAGCCTGGTGTGTGGTTGTCACAATTGCTGTTGCAGCAAACACTGCAGTACACATACGTGCCTGGATGCAGACTGCAGCCAAATTAAAAGGCTGCTGGTTGTAAAGACAAATGTGGTCGGTCTTATCTCATTCATTCGAAGCTGATACAATAACATCACGATTTCCCTAGTCGGTAACTGTGTTTCTATGTTTGTAGACAGCTAAAAAAAATGCAGAGGGAATGGAAACAATCAAGACCGTGCTGCAATCAGCAGCTTGATTTCAATACACTGAGGTAGACCCAAACTAATGTGGATCCACAGGGGCTGGATGCTCCTGGCCCACCAGTGCAAAATGACCAGGGATCCCAAACACACACTGGAATGGGTAACCTTTCCTGTTCCGTGGCTCAGTGTAGCACCACAAGTACTGTTACTGGATTAAAAGCAGTCGGAGCATGCCAAAAGTGCAACTACAGCAGCTAAAATGCAACTACAGCAGCTGTTGCACTTCAGACGTGGCAAACACCTTGTAATTATAGGAGCACATGTACCTGTATTAGCTGTGTGTATCATTACACTCAAGTTGACTCTGTATTGTGAGACCAGAGGATACTTGGTAGTTTCATGTTGGTGCTCTGCTGTTACAGAAATCAGGCAAAGGCATCTGAACCATTATCACCCAGTTAAAACAATACAGACAAGTCACATACAAACAACAGAAGAAAAAGCAGCAAACAAAGCAATAGTTCAGCTGCCCCATGCTGAAACCCAAGGAATTTTGTCTGCAATTCCTGGACAGCATGATCGTTATTTATGGCATGATGCTGCTGCACATGAGCAGTTGTTCCAGATCACTTTGCACAACATCTGAAAATCTGAACAAATCTGCAGGAGCCAGACACAGGTTGTGTGACACCATGCAGAAAGAAACGCTTTCGGGAAGCTTCTCTGTGTGCTTTCACAGTATGGCCTACACTCCTGGGAAGAACTGAAATGATCCGTTGCACCTATACAGTGCAGCTGGTTTTACAGATGCTTACTTAGTAAGCCTGACTCATCTCCAAAGGTGCATTTGTACATGCTGCACATGCACGATATGATAAATTTACCATTTTCTGGAAATACCAGATTGGCAGTCTTTGTCCTACACAGCCTGTATTTATATCTTTCTGACTGGAAAATTCCCAGCTGAATGCTGTGGCCTTAGAACACAATACAGTTACAAAACACAATTATTATATGAATGTTCTCTCTTTCTCCCTTCAGCTTGTTTCATTTTTGAGTTAGTGTCACTATTTCTTACTTTCCATCAATTTGTAGAGCTCTTCCACATGCTAAAAGAAAAGCATAAAACATGAGAATGGGCATTGGCACTCGCAACAGGTGTAGTGTTTGGAACAACTTCAGCATTTCCATTTCAAGGTAAACAGCACAGCATAAAGATCAGGAAAATAAAAACTTGTTTCTGAATAGTTGCGTATATGTGGATCTGGTATGTATCCTTTTTAAACACTGATTTTACTCTGAGGCATGCATGTTCTGAGCTGCTAAAAAGAGAAAAATTATATTTTGGTAGCCACATGCAGATTTTGTCTCTAAGAACTGAGGACTTCACTAATGTCTGCCAACAAATTTTGCTCCTTTAACTTCCCCAAGACCCCCTCCCCTCCCATCACTGACCGTGCTACTGACCTAAACTAAAAGGGCCAGTTGCGGTGCTGTGCTTCAGTTTAGCAGTTAGGTTCTTGGTTGCTCATTTTGTTCATAAAGATTAGATTTTTACTTGGGTCTTCGTCTCTCTTAATACTGAACTTCAGGTACTAAAATAAGCAGGGACACAGACCACAGGTCTCATCAGAAATACCTCAATGTAAGGAGACCTATAGTGGCTTAGAGCCTGATGCATAGCAGCATCCTACAACATTCTTCTATTGCCATCCCCTAAAGCTGGGGGAGAGGAAGCATGGATTCCAAGAGCCAGCTGCTGTAAATTATTTGTGGTTATCATCCTGCTGCTCTGTGAGCTAGAACTGTCCAACAGTGCCTGAAAGTCCCCTTTACGATGGGTATACAGATACACAGTTACACACCCATGGTTTTATCATGGGTGAGAATCTGGTCCACCAAATCTGAAGATCCTTAAAAGCTCTGGTACGTTCCAAATATTTACATACAAAAATAAAGGAAATGGACTCCTGACAAGCTGATGGAAAATGAAAAGGCAATGGAGCAAAGTTATTCTGGAGTTCTTTAAGAAGTCTCCCACAGGCATTTATTAAAATCATGCTGGTTATTGGATTTGGAAGGAAATAGAGTTTTTAACTAGCATACTGGAATTGTCACTGATCTTTGGAAGCTTCCACATAAACCAGAAAAACTGACTGCAAAAAATAACAGAAGTAACCATTCTTTCTTTTCTGCAACACATAAGTGATACAGGTAAACACTATGATGAATTTTTTTTACCATTTAAAACCATTGTCCTAAGATACGAAATGACATGGATTGCTTATGTATGCTAATGTAAATGCTGCTCATAGAGTAATGACATCTTTCAGGATGAAAAAAACCAGATACATGTACATATTCAATGTCATTTTGGGAGCAAGACTTTGTTGCTTTCATTTAAGAGGAGAGAAAGCTGGGAATTCGAGAAAAAAATGAGTTGAAAGGGGTATCTGGAGGTCTGGTTGGGCTGAGGATCCAAACCCCGGTCATGGGTGGGCTGACTTCAAAGTTAGATCAGGTTTCCAGGGCTGTGTCCTGTGGTTTCAGGTATCTCCAGGGACAAAGATTCTACCTACTAGCCTCTCCCTCCCTTTTGCAGCATTTGACCACCCTCACCGCGAAGAGTTTTCTTCCTTACATCCAAACCAGTTTCTCAGAATTTCTCTTTCTGCCTCTTGTGTCAGTTGCCTCTCATCCCTTTACTGCGCACTTCCGAGAAGTCTCTGGCTCCATCTTCCCTGTAACCATCCTTAAGTAGTTGAATACAGCAGCTAGATCTCCCCTTTCCCTTCTTTAAAGTGGACGAACAAACACAGCTTTCAGTTTTCTTCTATGTCGTGCCTTCACCACTGCTAGGACGCACTGCTGACTCACGTTCAACGCATCCACCAGCATCTGCAGGCATTTTTCTGCCAAGACGTTTTCCAGATAGTTAGTGCCAAGCTTGTACTGTTGCATGGGATTATTCTGTCCCAGGTGCTGGACTTGCATTTGTCTGAGTTGAACTTGATGAAATTTCTGTGAGCTCACTTCTCCAGCCAGCGTTGATCCTTCTGAGCGGCAGCCTTGCCCTCCAGTGTATTGACTGCTCCCCGTATTTTGGTGTCGCCTGCTGGGAGTGTTTGCCATTGTCACCCAGATTGTTGGTGAAGACTGTAAGCAGTGTGGGCTCCGGCACTGAACACTGAGGAATGCCACTGCTCTTTAAGCCTCACATTTTGAGCAATTTGCACCCATTTTATAAACTACCCATCCAGCCCCTATCTGCCCAGTTTGACTACAAGGATGTTAGGGTAGGCCATGTCAAAAGCCTAACTAGAGTCAAGAGAAACAACACCCGCTGCTGTCCCGTCTCCACACAGCCAGTCATTTCATTGTAGAAGGCAATCAGGTTGGTCAGCCAGAATTTGCCTTTCGTAAATCCATATTGACTATTCCAAATCACTTTCTTGTCCTTCATGTGTGTAGAAATGACTTCCAGGAGAATTTTTGCCATAATCTTCCTGCAGACTGGCCTGTAGTTCCCCACATCCTCCTTCTTGCCTTCTTGAAAATGGGCATATTTAGCATTTTCCAATTATTTGGCACCTTCTCCTGTCACCATGATCATCTGCAGATGACAGAGAGCAGTCTCACAAGTGACATCCTCAGGGCACTTGGATGCACCTGGTCCCACAGGTATGTCCACTTTGCTTAAGTGGTCCCTATTGATCTTACCCTGTCAGGGGTGGTACTTTACTCCCCCAAACTCACCAACAAAGCAGAGTTAAACGAAGATGAAGAAACCCTGGGATGAATGCTGTTTGTCTGACCTACCCCATGGAATTATCATACGAACAGATCTTTCTTCTTACGCTATTTCATCAAAAAGAGAAAAATCCCCCAGGCTGTGAGAACTGTAGCTATTTTGAAATATAAAGATGCTTCTTTCTAATACTTCATAAAGCACCTAAGCTCCCTAAAGGGGAAAGATTTAAAAACCTGCACTCTTCATTTCTCATTTGCTACCTCTTGACAAGTCACTACTGAGCTTTTTAGATCTTTTATATATCATCATAAGGCACCTTACTTTCTCTATGCATTAGAGACCCTGTGCTGGCAGGCATAGCTTCTGAGTCTTGCTCTGGGTGAAGCACCTACCAAAAAGTTCGGTGTTGCAATATTTTGTGCTGTGGCTCCTAAATTTCTTTTTGAAGCTAGGCTGTAATCCATGTGAAAAGCAGAAAAAACCCAGCAGAAGAATTCAGATCAAAAGTAGAACAATACTTGGCCTCCCCACCTTTTGGAAATAGTCTTACATTTTCTTTTTAACAAGTAATTGGCTTGGTTATATTATACATTTAATAAGCAACGGGTCTGTGCTTTATTACACCAAAAGCAAGAGTCCATGGGCTAAATATTTGGGGGTGACTACAAGGCTCTATTGCACAGCAAAGGTGTAAATTACAAGAATATTAAGTGTAGTGCTGGTTTCTTATTGGAGGTACAGTATTATTCATGAGCTTGGGAAAGGCCCCAAACTATATCCAGGAAAAAAATTAGCCATTTTTCCTTTTTAAAAAAAAAAAACAAACCAACAACTATTCCTCCACCTACATCTGTGGGACTCAGAGCACGAAATAGAATCCATCACTGAATCAGGCATCCAGAGAAAGAAATCAGAGAAAAAAAAGAAAAAAACAACCAGGAGAAAAAGTGTTCACACACATCTGGCCTAAATTTGGGTTACTATAGTACAGAACCCATTCGTGCATGCATTTGTCTTAATCTGATACAATATGATAGTTCCTATTTTCCTGTGTATCAAACAACATCAGCTCTTGCAGTCACGCTGCAAAGAACTCCAAAATGAATAAATGTTTTATCCTCAGTTAAATGTATATTAATTTTGTTTCAATTTTACATTAAAGGTTGCATTATAGACAAAATGGGGAAAAAAGCAGACCTCCTTACCAAATGAGATTTTAATCTAATTTTAAAATAAATATATTTATTTCTGAAATGATGTCTTTAATTATTTTCATGAATTAATTATGTTTACATCATTAAATCATATTAAAGAAAAGGAGACTTTGTGAAAACAGGAGTTTAGGCAGACCAAGAGTAGTAAAGGTAAGTAAGGATCAAGCTGATTTCACAAAACGAATCATATTTTTTTCTGAAACCTCTTTACCGAGGGCAACATGTGTTGGCAGACTTGAGAACTCATCTACAAGAAGGATTATACTTCACTGTAGAGATTCGTGGTGCCATTTATTATCTCATGATACAGCATTTTCTAATCTGTGTAGTGTCATTTTAAAAACAGGCATCACAAATTCTGGTAAAAAAGGTGTCAAAGCTTATTAGCCCAGTAACTCAGTTCCCTCCTGGTGGGAGATAAATTAGGGGGTTGTCAGATGTGTTGTTTGCTGGAAAAAAAAAAAGTCACTGTGAATTTACCTGGGTTATTTTTTCTAGAGAAGTAATACTAGGCTTGTTTTATAGTTACAACGCAGTCTTTCAATTAATACCAGCCAAATTTCAGTAAGGAAGTTTAGTGAAGGGTACAGTGCATTAAATAGGAATAAGTTGTTCTGTCCCTCAGTATTTCTTTCTGATTTTAAGTCTGTCTTCCTCTGAATTTTAACTACCTATGTTTTAGTAAGGGAAGGAAAAATAAAACAGAATTGCGCTTATGAATGTACTAGGCTTGTGCATTAAAAAACATTTTAAAATGCCCTAAAGGTTGTTACAGACTTTGCATTTTATGGTGTTTTAATGGTAAGGCAAAAAGGTGTATTTTGATATCCTCTTTCTGCATATTGAATACAGGCAAAAGTAGAGCTTTCCGGGAGTGAAGAGCAGAAGAAGTACTGTTATTTAGAATGTTATCTACCATATTTATTCTAAAACAGCCTGAAACTTGAAGGGGGGGGTGGGGGGGCAGACGGAAACCAAACCAAGAATAGAACATGATCATTTTTAAATGTTCTGAATTGCAGATTTCAAGATATTTTCAAAAACAAGACCAAAAGGAAACACTTTTTTTTTGAGAAAAGAGAACCAAAGAACATTTCAGCTTGGCTGAGGACAAGCAGCTATTAATTCAGAATGAAAAAATGCCTCTGATTAATGCAGAATCAAAAAAATCCACTCCATTTCTGTAAAAAGTCGCATTTTCTATTTCGAGTAGCTTTACCTTTCAATGAGATTACAAATGCAGAGCTAATGGATTACATAGTTAATAGTCTGAATATAAGTCATTTCTCTTTGTACAAATATGAAAGAAAACTACATGTACCTAGAGAGGATTACTGCCACTTAGATCTCAGGATCCGCCAGCCTAGGAAGTCAGACTGACTGAACTCTGCCTGCCTTCTCAAGCCTTCCCTCCTTCATCAAACACATGGTAGGAAATGCTAAAGGATGTGTGCCTTTGAATCTTTCTGCTTTTGTGGCTCTCATTGCCTGATCCCTTTGAAGGGAGCAGTTGGCAGTCCTTTAGGTTAACCTCGTCTTATTCAGAGCTCGGACTGCCTGATGGCAGAGCACTGTGATGCCCTGGTCCTGCTCAGGAGAGTTCACGTGTGCGCCTCTCCGGTGTCACAACCAAGTCCACCCTCACCTGGCTGAGGTGAAATTAGTATCTGGTTACCCATGCTGAACAGCCACCCGGGGATGGACAGAACTACCTGACTCCCTGCACCCCGCACGCCCCGCCTGGCCTGCATCATCCTGCCAAAACATTGTCCTGAGGGACAGACTGCCTCCAGCCTGCTTCAGGCCAGCCTGAAGAACTTTCCCACCTGCCAGGTTGCCTCACACAGCAAGTCAGTTCAGATTTCCATTTCTTTCTCACCCATGGGGCACAGTAAACATCACATAAACATCTTGGCTTCATCTGGGATGCGGGTAACTGTTATTTTCTAAAACCCAGCCCAAATGTAAGGTAAGGACAGTAAGCAATAACTAAGGGAGCCCTAGATCCTTGGGGATGTATCTTGTATGGTCATGAGAATAATTTTGACACTTTCATTCTGACCAATGCTTAATTGCTTACAGTTTTCTTCTAAGAATGTATTTTAGGACCAATCATTTCTGTATGCGCTTGTGGCCCTGAAAGTCAGTATTCATCATGAGCATTTTCACTCGTGGTCAGGGGGCGTATATACGTAGCCGCTACAGTGGCAGGCAGGTGTGCTGGCATCTGACAGCTAGAAGAAGGCTCAGTGCTCAGAGCTCAGCGTGGAAAAATTGCTTTTAGGAGCAGTTCAGAGGTATCTCGGACGTCTCCGCTCTTGCACAGAAGGCATAGCCTGGGATGCAGAGAGACGATGTCGCTAGAGCGACAAACCTGCTACAGAAATCTTCTTCATTTTACTCCCACTTTAAGCTTCATGGCATATCTGCTGCTCCCTGCCAGACACCTGAACTACCTCCTTATCCACAAGTGCTCTGGTTTTCACTGGCTTTAAGCACCCAAAAATGTCAGAGAAGCCCGTTGAGTTGGGGCGGGGGGCTGATTTCTGAAAAATTCAGAGCAAGCCCTGTAATGGAGAGATTTTGCCACCAGATGTCAGAAGGCAGAACGCAGACTGGATAACGCACCGCCTTGCCAAATCTTGAAAAAGGACATTTCTGTTCTTTCATGCTTCCCCTTCCTTCTCCCCTCCTTCTCTCCTGTCACATATATGCATAAATACCCACAAAAAGAAAATCACCTAGGGAACACTGGCTTGGGTTTTTTTTGTTTTCATTGTAGTCTGACACAGATAAAAAGCAGGAGATCTAATACCCTCTTAAGCTTCAGGTGACATATCAAAGAAAAAGAGTTGTCTAAAATTTGAAGTTGCTAAACAAAGCTGAATAATAACAAGTTCTGTGAGCTCTGGAACTAATGAAAACTCATTTCCTATGGATTTTACCTCATGGTTGATTGAAGCTTTCCCTATGCTGGGGAACTTCAAATTTTCTCCTTTTTGTGTAAGGGTGATCCCAAGGGACAGTTTTTCAGAGAGATGCACTTGTGGCTTTTCTCTCTTCTGCCCAGGCATCTTTTCTTATTGTAATTGAATAGCTTTAAGACTTCTACCCAACTCTCAAATTTTGTTGAAATCAGATGGAGCTCCAAAATGCACAAGGCTTTCTTCTATAGGAAACCTAGCAAAAGAAAATGCAAGGACAGCTTCATCTATTACAGACTCAGATTCATGAGGCCATTTATTTTATAGTATAACTCTGCTAGATTTACTTAAACACCTGAACTTGCACTGGCTATTTAAATGCTCCATTAAATATTCTGATGATTCCTCATTTTTCTACCAGATTACGAATTTATGGAATATGCAGAAATGCTCCTGATTGACTGTCAGTCTTTGCTGGTTCCTATGACTGCATGTTAGTTAGTGGGTTACCTCGTCTCCCTTTTTTCTGCCTTCTTTTGAAAACAGAGATTAGGTAGCATGAAATGCCATCCTATATATCAAGTTTCCACATCCCTCCAGCACAGCCAAACAAGCGTCCTGGATAACAGTGAGAGAAGAGCAGACTGGCCTTCTACCAGCGTGCTGTGACTCCAGCTGAAGTGGCTCTGAATTTCAACAATGATTTCAGTGAGAGTAAGATTAAACGCTCAGCACTCTTCTCTTATTGTAAGCTTGTGCATATTCCAGCTCTTTTTGATTGTATGTATTTTTACTACGCCGAATATTATCCTATCACATTTTAAGCTTTGATTAGTCTAGTTCTTAAAATATATGTAAAATGAGTTTGATTTTATTAGCTATTATTTAAGTGATCACTCTTAAATTAATCCTTTTGTATTGTGAAGATGTTTTTGTTGCATTACAATGGTTACTTATCCTTCCTGACCCAAGATTATATTGCATCATAAAAATTTAGCAACAGATTTAAAAAATTAAATGGAATTTTTATGAAGCTTGAATGATAGCCATGCAGAGTCATCTATATTAATCTATAATAATGAACCCTTTTGAGCTGTTCTTACAGAAATGGGTCAATATATGAAAACTTAGAATATATCTAAGCAGAGTTCAACATAACTGACATGTTAAAACAAACTTTAGCAGCTTCACATGTAAAATATCATCCTCAGCAGATAGATTCAGAGCCATTTCAGTGTCTGGTAACACAACTATACAGTTACTAAATCAGTTCTGGAAGTTGTAGCCAGCAAAACTTCTTAATGGTATACCTAGAAATCGCACACATGGGTAAGCATAAGGCAGTGACTCCTTATGTAAATGAGTTCGAGAAATAATGACGACACCTGTTCAGAAATGAAGTCCATACACCTTATTAATTTCCTGGAGTTAGTTTTGGGTGTGTTGGTGTTGTTTTGTTTGGTTGGTTTTTTAATGATGTAATATCAATATAATACAACACAATACAAGCCTTCCCTTCACCCTCCCCACGCTGGCACAGCATATGCTTCCTCAGGTCCCCTCCTCTCTGACATCCCTGTCCCAGTGCAAGTTTTCTCTGTCATGGGAAGCTTGTTCTTCAGTTTTACTCCTTCCCTGGATTGTCAGTAGTGCAGGTAACTGTGGGCAAGGACAACTTTCATCCTAGTGTCCAGCAGTATCAGCCTTTCTTCCAGGGTAACACATACTCTCACTACACATCTTTTGAGGTCAGTGGGTCCACTTACTAAATGGAGACATCTGAATTCAGTCATAAACACTGACAGAATATACGAAATTTTAATGTCATAGTTTAACATGAGACAATATTTCTGAAGTACTTAGAGTGGTCCCCAAATGCACATTCTGCTTATTCTAAAGAAAAGTCAAAGCAGCTCATTTGAATTGTCTCAAGACATTAAAAGCAGCTTCCCCACTTGCTGTTGCCATCCCTCAAACAGACAAACACATGGACAAGAAATGGTGGAAACAGGTTTTTCAACACAAAGTAGAACTAAAGACTCTTGGGCTGCCACAGATTGGGAGGGAAGAATAAACGGTCAAGCAAAATGTTTTTGCTCCTGTGACTGTAATAAATTATCTCATCCAGTCCAAACTGATGGAAAGCACACAAGTATGGTGGTTTTCTAATGTATGGAAACCCAGACCTTAAGATGTTTTCTTGAACAAAGTCAACACTGAATTATACCAAGCAAACAACTGTAATTCAGTAGGCTGTTGGATCCTGCTAAATCTAATTGAAGTTTGTGTGTTTGTCCTGGGCTGGCCATGCTGGATCGTATTCCAGTATTCCTGTTCAAAGCAATAAAAGGTGCAGGTAGCTGGGGAGATGGAAACTCACCATCTTCTCAGAAAAAGTAATGCCACACAGGATCCTACTAAAAGGGCCAGGCTGCAGAAGTCTGGATGACAAAAGGTTGAGCACATATTTAATTCAAAGGAACCACTGCCTCATCCTCAGTTGAGTTGCATCTAGCTTCAAGCACCTGTTCACAGTGTATGTTCTCCTATCTTTTCACACAGACCACCCCAAACAGAAGGGTAGAGAGAGTTTCTGTGAGGCCTGCAAACGTAATACACCGAAAATGTCATCTCAAGAGGGAAAAAAAATATCCAGCGTAGCTTCATCCTAGTGGTCTTTTCCTCATACCGCACTCATCTGCGAGAAGGGCCCACCTTCCTTTTGTATGGAGCACACACAACCACACTACTCATTCCTCTTGCACGGCAGTACAACTAAGGGAAGTCTCTAGAAGTGGAAAACTGTGTCCCTTTCTATGCAAGTATTACTCGTAAAATAATAAAAAAAACTAAGCATGAACACACAGGCTGCAGGACAACGATAACAGTGTGCTGCGCCTCTGGATTTTGTCTGCTTCAGAAACCTGGTCCCCCAGCTGGGCCAGGGGCCAGACCTTTCCCGCAACTCGCCCGCCTTCCGCTGCACGTTTGTGCAGATGGAGGGAAACAGGGCAGTGAGGACCGGGAGGTGCAGGACGGGCGGAAGCAGAGCCGGGACCTGTGGGATGCAGTGGCCCCGCAGGAGGCTCCAGCCGGTGGCTGCCCCCGAATGCCCACCGGGCCCTTGCTGCGGGGGGCTGGTTCTCAGCCAGCCCTGACCCACAGCTCTTGAGAACCACTTCTCCTGCTACAGCAGCACCTCAGAAAACAAAACAAAACAAAACATAACAAGGTGTTTTATGTATTTGTTTGAAGGTCCTTGCAAATTCAAAAGGAAAGGATTTAATTTCACAGGGTTGGCTGTCATTCAATGATGCTTTTTACTACATTATAGGTTGAAGGTCATTCCAAATGTCAACAGTAAAATAATTTTGTCAGCATATGAGTCTGACCTACACTGACTGACCATCTCTTGAAATACTTCACGCTTATCTCAAGGGAAGTCCTGAATCATCTACAGTATTTACATTAAAGTTTCAAATAAGAAACAGCATATCTATATTTCCATTGCTAATGTGTCTCATTTTAAAACAATTTGTATTTATTCTAGTGTCAGCTAGCAAAAAAAAAAAAAAAAAGGATATTTGCAGTCTGAAGCAGAGAACAGCACCAGAATACACTTCGTCTCAGGCACAAGGTTAAGACGGGTTTAAAGCACCAAAATCAACGAGGTATCTAAAGAGATAAAACAGGTGCCTAAACACTTCTGTTGATACATAGCAAGGAGTCTAGCTGCACAGGTAAGCACATTCTCAAAGCCAGACTTTCCCATTCCCACGCTCTCTTTCTCCCCCATAAATCCTCAGTCCTGTGCCTTGGACGTGCTTTCAGTCTGATCAGCCATGTGCATTGCAGGAAATACCTGAGATTTAGTTCTTCCTAAGCACATTGTGGCAATTTGAGCCCAAGTCCCTGTTAGGCCACAAGAAATAAGTCAGGGGCTTTGCTTGGTACATGTAAGTCTGCTTCTCAGTGTAGGCATGCTTGTGGAACATGAGCACTACAGTGCTCATTCTCACTTGCAGCTAGATTTCCTCTACTGAATCTATCATTTAGGCACAGCTAACACTCCTGGATGTCTAAACCCCTAGACGTTTATCATTTTGCCACTCAGCAACTGAGAAGTGACATGGCTCATGAGCTAACAAGCTGTTGAGAGGTTTAATTTAGGCCAAAACCCAGGACACCCAAAGCTGAATGAGCCTGCCAACTCACCAGTGCTGAGCCTAACTCAGAGTTTTGACTCCCCCTTTATTCTCCTTTCATGTTTCCATGTAAGCCACTTCTCCCCTCCCATTCTTTACATGCAAATCCAAAACCTGCTGGAGCCCCCAAGTGCAGGAGGGACATTCCCCAGGAGTGAGTGAATGCCCTGGGCTCTCCCTTTGAGACAAGGGGAATTAGATATTAAAGGAAATTTAGTAGATATAGTAGATATCTAGGATGGAGAGAAGCTGTTTAATGATTATTTAGCGTATAATAAGATTAAAGGGAATGAAAAATGATGTTTTAACGACCACATTGTT
>JAVKLA010000005.1:36487824-36513741 GCA_034782735.1 Sagittarius serpentarius
CGACCACCCTCTCACTGAAGAACCTTTTCCTAAGGTCCAATCTGCACTTCCCCTGATGCAGCTTCATTCCATTTCCTCATGTTTTATTCCATATCTGGCATTTCAGGGGGCTCGAGAGCATAAATTGTCCCTTGTATATTATAATCTGCTTCAGACAGGCAAGAAACATTTTATAGATGAGAGCAGATACATCTTATGAAGCAGTCTGAAGCTCCACTCAGAAGTAAACACGGAGTACTGAAGTAGGTCAGACTTGAACTGGGAACATGTTCACGAACGTGTTCTGTAGTTTCTTGATTCTGCTTGCTCAAAGGAAAAAAAAATATAGATCTCTTTAAGGAAAAGTAATACAACTAAGAGAAAGCACCTAAAACTAAACTGTACAAATATTTCCATTGTTATTAATACCTGAAATACCATATTTGGGTGTAATTTTCAGGAAATCCTACATGCATATTTTAGCTTACTTTTAGGTGAAGGTTTGGGGCTATTCCAGTATTTACATATTTCCGTTATCAACTTGTTGGCTCTAAGTAACTTTAGTATAATCAAGCTTAGTTGTACTGTTTTCATCAAGCAATTTGAGGTGACTGATTATTTGAAATGCCTATAAATGTCAAGCATTTCCTGATTTAATCAGTTCACCTTGTTGTGAAGTCTGTTTTTAAGGTTTGCCCCTCAAAACAGCCTGTCTAGAAATCTGAGACAGTTATCTCCTTTAATCTTTACTACGAATCCTTCAGGTGTGTTTTACCCCTGAAGGTGGGTTGATTATCTTGCTCACTGGCTTGATGATATCTGAGAGAGCAAAATTTGTGTTTCCTGCTTCAGTGAAATCTTGATTCCATCAGAGTTAAGTAACAAGCATTTCTTAATCCTAGTTTTAAAAAAACAGATAGGCCATGTTTTTTAACTTTGCTAAGGTGTCCTGGGGGAGCTTTCTCAGTCAGGTCCACAGTTCAGAAAACTACTGTAACATTAGACTCATTTGGAACTCTTTCCTGCATTAGGTAATAGTAACAAAAGCAAAACATGTACTAAGTTTAATGTACAGACATTTTATGTCTCTCTTTTACTAATGCACGGTATGCTATTTTTGTATCTGGGACAACATATATTCAGTGAAGTGTATCTGGTCTCAAGTGCATGCTACAGGTTTTTAATAATTTTTCCCTTAAAAGTGATCAAATCTTATTTAAGAAATGAGATTTTAGCAAATGTAGTTCTGTTTACTTGAGGTATGTCTTCCTCTTAAATTACTGAACGTCCCTTATAGGTGATAGTTTTGAGGTGGTTCATTGTATCAGGGATATTGTAACATTGATGAAAAGATAAATTAAGTTGCCTTCTTACTGTTTGCCTTGTCTGTTTTGTAGAGATGGGTAGTCTTGTTGATCTGGGTGAGAATGCTATACTGAATGTGTTTGCAGGATGAAAAGCTATAGTCTACAAATTTCTGATTTTTACTTTTTCCCTTAATGCTAAGAAGTATGGATTTTAGCTATGTAAGTGCTTTAGCAGATTGATCCCCTAAGCTGAGCGTGCTGCAATTGTATTAATTTTTTTTTGCAGCATAATCTTTAACATGGTATATCCTTATTGCGTAAAGATGAGGGAAGTGTATGGAATTTGAATGCAAATTTCCGTTTTCCTAGTCTTACTGGAAAAGAAGTATTTCATCTATTGATTAAGAACAAGTTCTTGTAAAGGGGGAAGATTACAGCTGCGGTGACTGTATTCCATAGTAGCTCAAAATAACTTCTCTCACTTGTATCAGATTTCTGTTGAAGTAAAAGTAGCAGAATGCGCATTAAAATGCCTAATATGTACAAAACGTGTATACATACATGTCCATATGTGTGCACATACATACACATAGCCAGTAATTCACTGTAAGAATTCACAACTACAGTGTCTGTTAGCATTTTTCAAAATGTGTATCTGTGAATTTTTTTTCTTGGCTATATAAATTCAATAAATCCTTCTTTTGCGTGTAATGCATGTTACCTCAGCGTTGTGGTAAACTGGTCTACTGAGTTTGCTGTTGAAAATGTGTCTGAGAATAAAGACTCCATACTTCTTTAAATTAAGAAGTCTAAATGATGGTGGTAGATCCTGAGTCAATTAAAAGCAGTTATCTCTAAATAGAAAATGAATCCATTACAAAACTTACATAAGTATCCTGCTTACCTTTGTTTATAAAGGATGTTAAGAGCTGAACATGGGGATAGTGAGGCAGTACTTTCTAAGCTATAATCTGTGGTCAGCAGGTAGTTCACTAGGTTGTGGCAAGACATATAGTGCTGTATCAATATTTTTGTTTTAGGATTGATTATTAGAGTATGATGTGGTCTGTAGGAAATCCTGAGAACTGACAGTGGCCCATTTGCTCTTTATCCTAATAAATTGATCTTCCTGGTTCACTCTGTTTAAAAATTAGTACACAGATATATACTGCTTCATATTACAAGCAGTATTAACCAAAGTATTAAGCTTTGCCCTTGAGTACACACAAATGTCATGATCTTCCCTTTTCACTCTTTTCATTAATCTTCAGTAGAATGCATCTTGCAGAAAATGCATGCAGGCTCTTACTTGTCTGAAAGGAATCAGTTTTAATTATACTTTACAGATATTAACTTTTTTACAGTTTCAGAATTCAATCTTACAATACTGGTTTGCACCCATTTAGCTTCTTTTTTAAATTGTTCCTTGCAGCTTTTTCCCTATGTCTAAAATACACCAGTCTAACAAAGTGTACTGCTCAGTGAATCCAAGTAAGAAAACAGGAAAGGAAAAGATACAAAGTAATTTGAGTAGCTTTCAGATTTTTTGGTGTTCATGCATTCTTCATTCTGCTTTTTTCCATTGTACTACTGGAAAGACTTTCCTCAGAGAGTCTCAGACTTCACATGAATTTTTTTAAGATTTGCTTGTTCTTCAGTGTTTTCTTTCCAGGGAGGGAACTTAACTGTGCTGTTCAGTTCTTACCACGTTTACACACCTGCATGATTTATAGGTAGCCTTTCAACTTTATGTTAGAAACATTAATCTCTTGTTTGAGTGTGTAAGTAAAAATACCTAAATTTGAAGAGAAGTGACAGAAGTTTTTGCACTTTGTGTTAGGAAACAGAAATGTTACAACTTTTCAGTTAGGGAGAACTGTAGAGAGACATTGAAGAGCAAAATCTGGTTGGTGGCAAATTGAATTGGGTGTGGAAGAATAAAGTTGATGAAGTGTTGAAATAGGTAATGGTGAACATTTAAAATCTAGAACAGTGGACCCCAAGCTTTCTTCCACTGTTAAGTCCAGTTAGCAAGATTTTCTGTTAATCACTATGTTACTGGTGTATGATCAGACATTTAACACAAAGCATTTGAAAAGTAATATGGTTCTACAGGAGCAGTAATTTGTTAAGCATCAATTAAAATAATGGGCAGTTTGCCTATATGATAATTTACCTTCTGTGTAAAATTACAGCTTTAAGATTCATAGTTTCTTCAAATTTAGGTCAAGAAAGTAGGGGCCATGGGATGGAGTAGGGGACAAAGGTGGCAGGTTTGGTGGTAGAATGGATGCCTGAGGGTGACTGCATTCATAACCGTGTGCAGGTATGGCTGTTACGGAATAGTGCTGGATGGCCACAGCAGAAGAGAAAGGTAAGAATGCTGTTGGCCTTGAGTATGTTCATAAGACTGAAAACTTTGTGTATAAAGCAAAAAGCAAGGGCATGTCAGATTAATCAAATTCAATATCCCTTTTTCCATTTATTAAAGAAAAATGAGTCCAATATTAAGAGGCTGTTGTAAAAGGAACTGGGATTTGTACAGGTAGAGTGAAGGAACTGGATTTTTGCAAATGTGAGAAGAACTGCTGCTACTTGTACTTTAAAAAGAAAAAGACACAAATACCGGTGATTCAATTATAGTAACAGCAGGCTTGTTCTGGCAGACTCGGGGTCAAGGAAAAATTATCTTTAATATCAGACTCTATATTTAATTATATATGCATTGTGTAAAGTCAGTCCATTTATCATGGGCATACCAATTTAAACTTCCATGGTACAGTGTACTGTTTGTTTTTTCTCTTCCAGGAAATGGACAATAGCACTCATTTAATTGCAGCAGTTAGTTATTGTTTGGTGAAAATTTGTTTGTAGAGATCTGATTTTTCTTTCTTAATTTTCAAATGGACTGTCTTTGTGGTGTTCACTGAATTCTTAAATTCTTTCTCATATGATCTTTAAATAGGCTAAATTGCTTATTGCAGGCTTTTGTGTGCTGTGTTCTCTTCCCCCGCTCCCATTTCTGGGTGGTAGATGGATGTGGCATACCTTGGGCATGAAGTGGGCAGAGAATCTGTTAGAGAAAACACTTTAAAACGGTTCTGCATTCACTGTTGAGTCTGTACCTCCAAAAGCAATCTTGCCTTCATTGAACCAGATCATATCTGAAGACATCTGCATCTGACTATTGATTGTGGAAAAGGAAGCACATGTTATCGCTGTAAAATTTAAATCTAATTTGTTTAAGTTTTTTCTCTCCTTCTATTGCTGTATTGCTTAGGAGGACATTACGATAGTAAAAATACAATTGAAAGCTTCTAGTAACAAACATACCAAATATTTTAAAGCATACTGGAGAGCTGTTATGATGTTGCTTCTCTTCATCTATCTATTGTGTGATGGCAAACACGGTGTTTTGAAGGGACTTGGCAAGTTTTAAAGTTTATAACTGTGCTTTCATCTGATATTTAAAAGAAGTCATGCTTTTTTTTTTTAATGGAATGCTTGTTTTAAACAAATGATAATGACAAATTTTAAATTATGTGTAGATAGTCACATTATATGCCTGTTTTCACGAGCTGGTTATTTTTGATACTTGAAGTTGTTTCTCATTTAATTTCACAACAGTTTGAGGTTTGTGGTTTCATAGGTTTTGCTGCAGTGATCATTAAAGCGGCTACTGTGTTAGAAGAACCTGAAAAGTCAAGTTCAGAAAACGCTTTTACGTAAGACAGTAAGGCTTTGCTTGGATAGTTTCTTGTGTTGCAAAATGAGTTTTTCTGTACACAAAGAACTGAATTATCTTGAGGAACTCATTGCTTTGTTAGGTAGTTCTTATAAGTTCACTGAACAGCATAGACAATAGAAAGTGTTCAAGGAATCAGTGTATACTAACTGAATGAGTTTGATTTTTGAAGTGTGAAATGTGTGTGTGACTGGAACTTACTAACATTTGAACTAGGTAAGTTTTACCTTTTTTTTTCAGCATTAATAAAGTTTAAATCTGTTTGGTTTTGTAATAGCCTACGTTTTTATCTTTTTACTGTATTTTATCCCAAATTTCACCATCTTTAATGCAGCTTAGCCTTGTCCAGTCTTGTTTTCTATTAGATTCTAAACATGCTCTAAACAAAACAATCTGTCAAGGGAATTCTGCAACAAAACTGAAATAATCAGTGCTGACCCAAGCTACTTTAGAATGATTCAGTATTGTAAAATCATAGTGAAGTATCTCCTCTTTCTAGGACTTCAACCATGCTGTTTCATTACCGGTTTGGTGGGATGCGTTGTGCCCAAAACACCCTGTTAAGTCACTGTTTCTGAGTTTGGTAAGAGTGGAAAAGGGCATTTTTGCAGCAAAATACTTTTCATATACTTTTCCTTAAGAACTAAACTTTTTTCAATATACTTTTGGTTCAGAAAGCAGTTTGAAGCTGTTTTCTGACTGCTTTATTAAGTGTTTAAAATCTCAGACATAGTGTGTTGCAAGGTCAAGGACAAAGTTGTGTACAGAACAGTTTCAGAAAAGAGAGCAACTGGTACTAGTTGATGACTCTTGAGCAGTAGTAACAGATTGTGATAGTAGAATAGATACAAGACCAGCGTTAAACTGTGAGATACATGAGGTACATGCTCCAGAGTACGGCTGGCACTGGTGCAGTAAGGGAGAAATTTGGTCCCTAACCATCATTCTTATCTTGCAGAACTATGTCTGTAGCAGTTGAGACATAGCTCTGCCTTTGCTATTTATGTTTGTGTAGGGTAGTTACAAGCTAGGGCTACGAGTAATTTGTTCACAGACTCATTATTACTGTTGATGTAATACTTTAAATCAAGACTGTTTACCATGTGAATTGGGATGCTGTTGTCATAGATGATGTAAATTTGCCTTTGAGGCCTTAGTCTTTGATGGTTTTGAAGGAACGTAGGGGAAGTAAGCATCCAGAAGCCTGTGGTGATCTTATGTATAGCTTTCTAATGCCTTCTTCCTCTTACTTTCCAGAGGACTTTCACCTATAGATTCACACACTTAAAAGTACATTCTGTAGAAACTGAAAAATTGGGGCTTATTGAAAAGAGAATCTGATAAATTGACTACAAAGAATCCCACTTACTGAGTGCTACTCAGTTGTAATTCCTTCTTAACCAGAGGTTTGCTAGCAGTACTTCTGGAGGCTGACTCCAGGCTTGATCCATGTATGTAAGAGAGAAAAACTGGACTTGAGAAGAAGAAACAAGTCAAGATTTACATATCTTAAGTTTGTTAATTCTTGTTATAGTTCCATCGCTTAGAAGCACAAATTTAAGGCCCCGCTAATGTATGGGTTTTTAAACCTATTCAGTAAAATGTATTACTCAAGCAAGGTTTTTGTACCTCTTTGGTTACAAGGGTTGTGGGTGCTAATGTTTTTGTTCTGTTTTTCCATGGTGTTCATGAGTAACTCCTGCAGAATGGTTGCCTAATAAAGCTGTATGTATTAGCAGACTAGTATTTGAATCACCAGGAAGTTTTGAGATGACTTAAAGGTTCAATAGCATATTATTGGTATGCTGCCAATAAGAGTTCAGTAGTCAAATACTGGAGAAAAGAATGAGGATTTCCTGTGGTCTTTAGTTTGACCTAGTATTTCATCCTGATAGAGATATTCTGACATGTACTACGGTAGTAGCAAAAGAGCTGGTATAGACCAGGCAGAAGATGGGTGCTTTTAGGAAAGAGAAATAATGAAGGTGGTGTCTTTCAAAAAAAAAAATAATCAAAAATCTGAAGATTGCCGAACAAATTTGGTATCTTGATCTTAAAGAAATTCTGGACAAAAAGATACAAAATGTAGGTATTATTGGACTTGATAAAAGCCAAACTGGCAACAGTTTAATCTGGGTAGAAATAGTGTGGAGCTGAGTTTAGAGATATCCCTTTATATGGAAGCGTGAAGTTGATAATTATATGGAGGAGGAACATCTAGTGCTGCCTCAAAAGCAGAACATTTACTGTATGTGTTGATGCTGACTCAAAGGAAGAAAACATGTAGAGACTGGTTCTTGACAGAACATCAGAGTTCTAAAGTTTTTCAACTTGCATATAAATGTTATAAATAAAACTCCAGCAGGAAAAATTACTTCACTAAGTTATCTCTCATTTTTTAAAGGACTGTCTAATTATAAAAATTTAACTTGAATCTCCTGAATTCGCAAATCGAGAACAGGAATTAAAGCTGATGATATTTCATGCTAAAAAGGGAAATGTTTTTTGAACTTGCCATTCTTCAACTTCTGATATGTTGTACTGGCAGTCTTGCGAAACTGTACTTGCTCACTGTGATAAGTGGGGTCTTTAATTGCCCACAATTAAAGCTCTTGTTGGTAGGAGATGCTGATAATGGTTAGCAGACCAGACAGAAAAACATTCTCCATTTCGCAAGGCTGATGGATACAAGTGTGTTAATATGAATTAATTGGTACTGTAGGAAGTAGTAGCATGCCAATAATTAACTTGTATGTCTTCTTCCATTTAAGGTACTTAGTGGATAGTCGCTGGTTCAAACAGTGGAAAAAATATGTTGGTTTTGACAGCTGGGACAAATACCAGATGGGAGATCAGAATGTGTACCCTGGTCCTATTGATAATTCTGGACTTCTCAAAGGTAACTGCTTCTGATTGTGTAATAAGCCAATGCTAACGTTTAGTGCAAATTTGTCATAGGTTGTTCATCTTTTGTAGTTGATAGTGTACATGAATCTCAGCATTTGTGAAGGTGAAACTGTTTGTTTGTTTATTACACACTGTGTCAAGGGAACTGGAATAGATTTCCCTAACAGATTACAATTTTATAAATAAAATTAGTGGAACTTCTTTGCAATGGTTACAGAATATTTAATAATGTACAAGTTACTGGTTTATAATGGTATTTTGAGATACCTTGGGAGTTGAAATTTAGTCAAGTCAACAAATAGCTAGCCCGAGTTCACTAAGACATTTTTTTTTAGCTTAACTAAATTGGTTGATTTAAAATAACATTTTTAACTTGAACTCTAAAATTTCTTTTTGTAAATGAGCCCCACTTTGATTCTGGAACAGTTGAGGAGGTATTATGCAGTTCAGTGATAACATAAACTGGTATGAAATGATAGAGGATAATTTCCTAATTTTTTATCGTCTTCCAGATATGGTTAAACTCTGTCACTGTTATAATTACTCAGGTCTGACTGACTTTTGCTGAACTGTAGTCAGATTTGTGGACACAGGTCTCAGAATACTTTCCCAGGTACTTTAATCTTTAGGTCAAATTCTGTGTTTAATGTCCAGTATTGAAGTGCCATTAGAGACATTAATATTTAATATGCAAAATCTAGTGGATACAAAGTCTAGCAGATAATTGGTTTCTTTCTTTGCAGTTACAGGCAGTGTAGTAGTACTGCATTATTTGTTTGCACATAGTAATACAAATTTTTACAACTTCATGGGATTTATGATGAACTCTGACTTTCTTAATTCAAAACTTCTCAACTGTAATTAATATCTCATTATTTTACAAGTTAAGTGTCAAAGATGATTGCCTCTTTCATAGGACTTGTCATACCTTGTTGCACTAGTTGTCAGTGTCAGGGAGTGTGCATGTCTGACAGGGACTAGTACTAGTGCCTTTGAAGAAGGTGCTGTATTGTCATATGCATCTGTACATTCTCTTCCATCCACAAACTTAAAGGTCTTTTTTCTCCAGGTGAGTGACGTGTTTTGTTTTCTGAAGTGTGAGGATCTAGATCTTTTGTACATTCTTGTAGTAAATCTCGCAGTGAGGCGGACATGTTCAGCTGATACTTTTCAGATGAAATGAGATGTAGCAAGATCTTTTTATCCTCAGTGAGGCAGCATCAGCTTATTCTCTTCTGTGTCTACCCACTTTAAAAAAAGGTGATTTCTAGATATGCAAAGCACTGTGTTAGTTGATCTGTATTATTTATAACTTAGTCTATATACATGTTCAGATTATGTTTAAAGTTACTGTGGATATGAAGCCTGTATTAGGGTTAGCGGTCCAAATCTAAAGTCATGTTAGCCATCTTGCTAAAAGCTTCTGAAAACCTGTATTCTTACTATTATTTTGACACTGCGCATAACCCTTTCAAAATAAACACAGCATCGGGGTTTATGAACTTCACTTTTTGCTCATTCGTGGTTCTAAAACTATGGCTCTGCATTGGCAGTGATACCATGCATCCAGTTCTTGTCTGACATCTACTGTTCCTGTGTGAAGGCAGTTTTAAAATGAAGGGCATTAGTGCTTAGCAAATAGTAGCTGTCTCCTTCACCTGCTGCAAAGCAGCAATCCGCTGTACTAGGTTTCCTATGTAGCATAAATTGAACCTGAAAACACTTGGGTTTTAATCCTGTCGTTGGCATGTCACATGCACTAGTTGCTCTCATACTGCTTTTCTTAAGTGTTAAGTCTGAAAATTTGCATCTGATTTAAACAATAAAATAATCTAAAATGGGCATGCTTTCTCAGATACTCTGCAGTGTAATGCAGTGATAAGGAAAACTATTATTAAATTCAAGAAAGACTGATTCCAGGGAACTGGAGCACTATGTTGTGCTTATGCTACTTAAATGTTGTTCCCTTATTTCCAGAGGATTTGGATGAAGTGAGAGCAGTGAAAAGTAACAGGCAGGGATTTCGGTTAATTGCAACATATGCAAAAATGTTGCTGTATGTAATGGAACTCACCTGTGCTGTCTTAGAAGAAGAGATATATAGTCCACTTCAGAATAGCAAAGTGAGCACAAGGTAGTCATTTAGCTGATCGTTCATCATCAAAAACAGTGTTGCATATGAGGGACTAAGTCATCAGAGTCAGGGGACTTCTTTGGAATAAGGTTCTGAAAAGTATACTAGAAAAAAATGTTGGGGGTTTTAGAAAGAATGGAATCCAAGTTATATCTTCTCACTATAAACTTCTGTAGCAATATCAGATCAGTGCAGAAATACAGTGAGAGGTCTGTGGGCCTGAAGATGTGTTTGTGGATTTCTCCGCACACCTTGCTCCCAGTTATAATGGAACCACCTTATGCATAGTATTGAGTGGGCCAAGTAAGAATTGATAGTGCAAGTTGTGAATTGTTTCAGCAAATGTTTCTTGGATATAGTTCTTGCATGTAGATTTTTTCCTTATCAATAAAGACAGTTTTGAATCAAAATTTGAGTCTCGAAAATTCCTACTTTTACAGACAGGATGAAACAGAATGTGGTGAAAAAAGGAAAGTACCTTTTAAACAGGTGCATTGATTGGAGCCTCATTTATTAGGTCACATTAATTATATTTATCTCCATGAAGAACCAAATTTTTATTTACCTGTATGTTCACCGAGATGTTCCTGTGAAATTCCGTTTTACTTTTTGCTTGAGAAATTTATGTACTCGGGCTCCCAAAGTGGAATCCAAAGTCTGATGTTTTCGTCCGCTTTCCTTTGTTGCCTTCTGTGTTGCCCTTTTGGGTTTTTTTCTTGCTAAAATTGCAACAGATACTTTGGCAATTTCTGAACTTGTTTATCCCCTCTTCTAAAATAACTTAATGATTCTAATATTTACCTGGCTTTATCTTGGGG
Organism: Sagittarius serpentarius; assembly: GCA_034782735.1. Lineage (NCBI taxonomy): Eukaryota > Metazoa > Chordata > Aves > Accipitriformes > Sagittariidae > Sagittarius > Sagittarius serpentarius. The sequence continues at coordinate 36,498,715 of JAVKLA010000005.1, forward strand.
GTTTTGTTGTTGTTGGGGTTTTTTTTGTTTAGCTCTTTCCACATAGACGATTTTTATTGGAGGAAATGCGTGCAAACCATATTGTACCTTCTTGACTGCATGAAGTCATCTTTAAACTGCACAGATTACATATTGTGGAAACAGTATCTTTTTGCTATCTCTGAGCAACTAATGGTAGTAACAAATATTGCACACTTAAAATACATGAACTGAGAACCATATGCATCTCTCATGTTTTGCTCACACATCAAGTTACTTAGCTGGAGAAGGAAAGAGGGAGTCACCACCAGTGACAAGATAATGAGAGCAGAAGGCGGCTGTGCATCCTTCCTTGCCCATATTTTCACCATTTAAGTGATTAAAGCAAAAAGCATTGCTTTTTTTCCCTGTATTTTCCCTTAAAACCACAAAGCCTTTAAATCAACTGAAGGTGTAGCAAATGCAGGTGGAGTAGGGAGATTTCTAGGGTCTTGGTAAGCTGAATCTTGTTTACTCTTCCCATCAGGAAGTGAACACATTTCTTAAACATCTCTTAAATGTCCTCAGTAGTGTTGCCCTCCTACAGAAAAGGTCATGTTAAAGCATGTTTTGTTAAATTCTTCTTAAAAAAAAAAAATAGAGTAGTTGTTATTATTAAAGGACCTTTAATTTTTAAGTGTGCCTTTTTTAATGCTCAGGATAAATTTTTTTTAATTGAAGTCACATTGTGCTGTGTTTGCTAAACCTGTAGAAAGGAGAAACAAGAGAAGTACAGAAATATGATCAAATGAGCGGATCTTTGTGCTTTTCATAGGTGCATAGTGTGTACTTATTTTTGTCCTTGCAAAAAATATAACAGTAACAGTAGGTTAGGTAACAGTATTCATTTTGCTTGAAGTATTACTTAAGGAAAAAAAAAATCTGAGAGGAAGGCCAATACTTGAAGCAATTTGAAATTATTTAAGGTTACTTTTATGCTCAGTTTTAATCATGAGCTGCAGAATTACACAGTGTTCACTTAGGGCAATGAAAATAAATAGACTGTATATTTATTACAGTCTACTTATTCTTTATACATAGTCTGTTTATTTTTATACTTCATTAACTTTGTCATCCTGATTTATTCTTTGGAGCTGAATGTGTGAGTCTCCCTGTTTGATCTCCCTCTGTACAGAGGGGTGTTTGCTGGCCTGTAGTTGGGTACTTCCAGATGGAAAGACAGCTGCCCTAATTGTCTGAGGCTCACAGTGGCTCAGAGCTGGAATCGCCTCTTACACATACAGGGTAGCTGCTATCTTACTCCTGTAGTAAGGATTGAACCAAAGCTAAAAGCGTGCTACTTACGTAAATAGGTTGCCAAGTTATGCTTCTTTCAAGGGTTGCATCTCGCTGTCCCTGTGAAGAATTTTGTAGGCACTATGTTTCCAGAGCACGTAGGATCCTTTAAGTAGGAGGGTTGTACCATGTTATTTTCCCAGTCTGACATGGAGTGAATGACTTTGAACTTCGTCTTGGATCTGCTGTAACTACCCATTTCTGCATTTTCAGGGAAGGATGCAACTGTAGCATGAAATGGAGTATCCATGGTGATGGGGGAATATGTGTGAAGTGGGTAGAGAGATGGACTGGTTTCTCTGAAGGCTATGGTGGTGTGTGGTAACAAGTTAGGCGCTTATGATTGCATGAGGATATGGAGTTGTCACTTGGGTTCCTGAGTGTCGGAATACTACCTGTAATAGGTGTGCTATGCATGAACTGGATAGCTTGCCTAAATAATTCAGAAGAGTTTTGCTTTGAACACCATAATACTGATAACTTCACTGTAACTCAGAAATTAATTTTTTTTGCCATTTATATGAAAAATGCTACATTAAAAACTCAAGTAACAGAATTACACTATTCAAGTAAAAATATCTTTCTCTTATAGATGGTGATTCTCAGTCTCTCAAGGAACATCTCATTGATGAGCTGGACTACATCCTTTTGCCAACTGAAGGCTGGAATAGGCTAGTTAGCTGGTACACGCTGATGGACGGTCAAGAGCCAATAGCACGCAAGGTACTCTTAAATTACCCACTGGGGTGAATATGATTCAGATATAGTCCTGCAAATGTGCAAGAGTTGCACAGGAATTTATTAGAAGATTGTAAGTCCTGGCCTGTGATAATAGTGTGGACAACTCCTGCTTTAGTTGCTTATAGATATCTAATTCTTATTCAGGTTTGAGAGGCTTAAGTTTTTAATATTGAGAAGTGAGGATGCAAAGAATATAATCCTTTTTTTTTTTCCTGGAAGTAAGCCCTCTAATATTTCAAGAAGAACTTGCTTTAGAAGCTTGTAAGTGTATTAATGCAAATGATTTTGTAATTAAGTATAAAACCCTAAAACCATATTGACTATATTAGTGAAAAGCCTAGCTCTAATAATGTTAACACTGGCAGAGTAATTGGTGGTTCCTTTTCTGATAAGCAGAGTCTTCTGCGTTCAGCAGCTTGCTAAGGGATTTTTTTCTTTAAGCCAAAAGCTTACCTCAACACAAGTAGCAGTCCATGGTATGGTGGACACTGTGCCCCTCCGTCAGTATGAGATACTTAAAAATTAACATCTTCCATTTTAATTTTTGTTTGCTCCAGCACATACCACCCTTATTATTAAGGTGATAATGACATTTTACCCGTTTATTGATCAGATAATCTTTTTTTGTTTGTATTATTTCTTAAGATTTTGAGGTTAGCAATTACAGTTGAATCCTCACTGAACTGAATTGCTTAAGTTTTAAAATACATTTTGGTATGTTTGCCATTTCTAAATTGACCATTAGGACATACTCTTTCAGTTACAGGAATCTTTATTTTAATTCCTGAAAAACTGCTGAAAGAATATTATGATTAGAATTTAGTTTGATGTGACTTCTGGTGTAATACAACTTTTTTTTTCTCCTGTGACATGAGTATGGTCCAACTATGTGCATGCTGGCCATTTACTTGAAGTGCATTCCTTTCAAACAAATGCCGTGTAGCTATAGAAGAATTTTGGTCTTCAAGATTAATTTGGTCAGCAAGAGAAGTAGTTTGTTGTAGTTTTTTTAACATTCTCTCTAATACAATAAAAGAGATCTTTTTTTAAAGAGACATCCGTGGAATGTCTCTTTCTTTTTCTCTAGTTCTGTAAGAGCTGAAATCCATTAAAATGGCTCTCCTTCTTTAAAGATATATCTGTTACCACCTTGTTACTGTTTTTCCTGAAGATGGATTTCAGCAAACTGAATGCTCTTCCATCGTCATGGTAAAGTAAAAGTTCTGTAATTTTTTCACTTTGGGGGGAAAATGGAAGGAGAGAGAAGGCAAATTAGAGTAACTTGCCTTCTACTTGGAAGGAACTAAATAGAAAAATACATGGAGTGTAATGAGTGGCCAGGTAAACTGGCATAGCTTCATTATTTTCTGCCAATATGAACAGTAGTTACCCTCTGAGATGCGTATTCTGGTTCAGAATTTTTTTCTGATGCTTTTATGATTTGTTCATGATTCTTTCTCCTGTCTGCCTTAATGTTTCTTCGTAGAGGTGGGATGATACTTTTCTTTCATCCCCTTGGTTGCATCAACTTTTTTTGAAACATGGATCCAAATTTTAAATTGATACAATGTTGTACTTGATCTATGTCAAATAACATTTTGCCTTTATGTAGCAGGGTGTAGTAATACCACCACTACCATGTCAGTTTTATTCTCAGAAATGTCTTAGCTATACTGCACAGTTTTGTTTACTGCCAACTGTTTTGTTGTTACTGTAGTAGCTGAAAACCTTACTAACCTACTCAAATTAAGATGCATTTTTATTTAAATATCACGGTTTGCAGTCATTAAAGCTGAGGCAAACTACTGAACAGCAATAAAATCATTCACTAGTTTGTTTTTTTTTTCCTATGGCACATGCATACAAGTTATATTTGTACAGCAGATAGCAGATCTCTCCTAGCAATTAGCTGGTGGCTTTTTTTTTTTTTTTTTTACCGTATTTGTCAGATGTATCACATATCAGGCCGATGGTTATTTTTGGAACAGTCTACATGACTTAAGTACTGCAGTTACACTTTGGAAGATCAAAGGGAAAAACATTTAAGAGGTGACCCTGAATATTTTTTTCTACATTTTACTTTTATTAAAAAAAATCCTGTATACTTAGTTAAGTATATATTTTGTAATAGGTGTTACAAAAATGAACATATAATAAGCAACTGTAATGAGTAGGTGAAATTTCAAATGAATGTATTCATTATGAGAATATAAGTGGAAGATTTATAGGTCCTGTTTAAATACAGGATTTGTTTTAAAATGTGATGTCAAGATTTTAGCGTGTATTCTGGTTTTGATAAGTATTCTTTAACTGTGAAGACTAGCTCTTCATGTTTTGAGGAAGTAGCATACAACGAATGTGTTTTGAAATAAAACTAACTTTTGGTGTTTTTTATCTTTTGATCAAGTATCTTATCGTTTGGTTAAGTGTGCATATTTGTGATTTCCCCTGTACTTAACACTTTGAAATTCATGATGATGTTATATATGGGTGAGACATCATCATGATGCAAAAAAAATTACTTTTTAGTTTACTGTATTTCTAAAAAGTTATAAGATAATTTTAGTTCTAATTTTTGGCATTTATTAAGTGTCTTACATTTCCTGAACTTCAGTTTCTTGAAGACTTCTCAAAAATATTTTGAAGTGTATATATGAAAACATAATTGGACTGATACCTGATCCCAATCTGTTTTTCAGGTCGTTGAACAGGGTATGTTTGTAAAGCACTGCAAAGTAGAAGTATATCTAACAGAATTAAAGCTTTGTGAAAATGGAAATATGAACAATGTTGTCACACGAAGATTTAGTAAAGCTGATACAATAGGTATGCACAACTGTTTTTATAGAAGTACCTGATTTTTACTTGTTTAAATAGTGCTTGATAGCAAGTTCTGAATAAGTAAGTTTCTACGTAAAATGATAGATGGGTATGGTAACCATTAAAAAGGATGGGATTAGTCTTGTTTGGGTGAAAATGAGAAGTTTCACGATTTGGAATATGTAGGATTTTTAATGCAATTTAAAAAAAAAAATAATTGTGCATTTTATTATCTAGGCATCTTTGTTCCTTCTAGAGGTTTGCACTTTTCAGGAAGTGAACAGTGTGATGTTTTTCATTACCTTTATTGGATTCCATAGTACTTGTCTTTTGGTGTGTAAAAAATACAGCTTTTTATGTGTTTCTATTAATGTCTTTCATTAGCCACCACTTTTTAGTCATACATATAAAGAGAAGGGTATATTACAAAACACAAGAATGAATTGAATATATAAATTAATGGCTAAAGGTGACCTACAAAGGCAGTAAGTATTCTTTGGGTTGTGAAGTGGCAGACCAGGCACAATCTTTCACAGTAACTGAGTCCTGTGTTAAACCTTTAACTTATCTTTATTTGTAGTTATTTTGGCTGCTCTTTGAGCATTGTGTCATTGTTTGAAACCATGTTTTGATAACATATTTGTCCCTGAAGATAGCATTCAGAACATATGCAAAGATACTGCAGATCATATAAACTCAATTTTTGGTCTATTTGTGCCCATGTATTTGAGATAAGAGTCTTTCAATCAGCTGTATTTGTGCAGTTAGAATTGTACTTTGTGCCCTTGGCACTTTCTGCCCAGCCATTACTCTTTGTTTACATTCTTTGACAACAATGTCGTTTTTTTAGGTTTTACTTCTCTTTACATTATGGGTAGTGACTTATACTTGCTACACTTTAATTCTTTGCAGATTGCTTGCTTTAAAAACAGTCATTTTACATCCTTAAATTTTAATCCTTAAGTTAAGCAAGTAATATCTTCTTGTATTAGAATAAAGACTTAAAAATTACAAAATTTGTCCTTGAAACAGGGCTTCAGTGTTGTATGTTAATTGGTCTTTTTGAGATCTGGTTTAACTTGGGAAGATGTACTTCATTATTCTCTAAGCAAACCCAGAAACTTAGAAAAACCAATTTAACATTATCCTTCCCTGAGGACCAAATACAAGCTATTTTGCAGCTATACTGAATTGAATTGTATCATTGGAATTCTAGGTAATGGGTGAATTTCTGCTATTTTCTTTCTTTAGTCAGAAGCAGGGCATTTTGGAATGACTGTTACTTGGAGATGTATTCATTTTTTCTTAGCAGAGAGAGAATTATAATTATGAGAAAATTGCCGTAAAGGGTAATGAGAAACAGTCAGGCTCACTGACAACCCCTTTCCAGACACTGGCCTTACTTGCTTTCCTGAGATGTCCGTGACGTGCTCTTGGAAGCCTTAAAAACATGCCCTTTCTGAAGCTGAATCTTAGGCAGAGCACCAAGCAGGGCCATCTTAGCTTGGACATCCAAGAGTTTGTATCTTAGAAGAAGAGCTAGAATAACTGGTCCCTGAGGTTCTTCTCTTATCATCCATTAAGAAGATGGTGATTCCCCACCCCCGCACCCCCTCTCCTTACCTTAAGTATATTTAACGTAGTTCTGGAATTCATCAAATATATAGCAGAGATGCTCGTTATATCAATGTATAATATGCAAGAGGAATCTTGTAGAAAGTTGATTGTTTTTCACCCTTCCTTGCATATGCATTTTCATTATCGTTACAAAAGACTTGTATTTCAAAAGAGTCAATATCAGCCCCACTGAAGTGAGTGGGCATAAGATACTATGGTCTTTTCAAGAAGTTTGAATTTTTCTACCCACTATAATTGATTATATTATTTACTGCCCTCAAAAGATCAAGACAAGACCCTCCTTAATTCACATAAACAGAGAAAGTTTTGGAGCAACTTAAATACTCTCAGCGCAATATAATATTCACCTACCAATCTTCAAATGTGTGTTATTCCTGGAATACCTTTGCTTTTCCATTCAAATAGAAACTAAGCTAAGCTGTATGTCAGTAAGTTAGTACAAGGTAGGAAAAGACAATTATAAAGGACAGACCTAATAATGACAGTCATTTTCTTGGGGCGGTACTGGAAACGTGTGTTCTTTGGACCTTCTTGGGAGTCTCCTACAATTGAGGACTCTCTGGCCTTGGAGGCAGTGCATATTAACTCTGTGACTGATTGATGACTAACTCTTGGGAGGTGGGTTTAATTCTAAAAAGAAAGTGAGCTAGACAATAGATGTTCAAGCAGCATTTCAGTCTAGTTAATGTTGCTTATCCTAGGGAACATCGGGGCTTCTGAGTGAAAAAGAGTTAATGATCCATTCAGGAGTCTTAATCATATGAAAGTATGATAAAACTAAGTCATCAGCTGATGTGTAGGCCTTTTCTACCTTTATTCAAGAGTTCTACGAATGACTAAATGACAGAAAGACTGTCTATAGCCTCTGTTATGGACGAATAGGAGTCAGGTTGTGTCTGCAATGCCGAAAACAGTTCCAAAACTGAGCTGATAAATTTTGTAGAAGATTACACCAGTGGCTCTGCATCTGATGGACTTTTGGACTTTTGTTAGTAAATTACCTTGGCAGATGGCTTTGATTCATCTTTCCCTTTAATTTGCTGCAGAATACAAGAATCTAAAACTTGCCACCCTTGAGGACAGTTTATTCTGGGATCTGTGACTACCCTTTCCCGTCTTTGGGAAGCTGGGATTACTGTTTCATAGTACAGATTAACGTTTTACTACGGTTTCCTTTAGCCACTATTTGTGACAGCACTAGCCTTTAGGAGTCAGGGTGTACTTGTATTAGGATGCACTGAACTTCTCCAGCATCTCATCAAGACTCTTCCATGTAGTCTTGCAAAATAGTACTGAAATCATGCAGCTGGGTTTTTTTGGAGGAGCTGTCTGATGTTTAACGATATAGGTTATATCCTATACGGGATCCATAACCTTTGACTCTCAAATTGTTGCTATATAGCTGATGGAGTGAGGCATCTGTAAAGGGCAGTTCTTCCTGTCTCTCTTAGACATCATCCTAGTACTATTCATCTCATACATGGGATGTGTATAACACTACTAGAGGAGAGCCCCATACATAATATACCTCAGACCATACATATTTGGATGTAATATTTTCATTTACACTGGAACAGGCACTTTCACTTTAGATCATAAGCCAGCACTTCAATAATACTTGCTGGGGGGTGGGGCGGAAGAATTATAAAGTGTGCATTGGTTATGTTCATGGAAGCATGTAAACAAACCTTAGTTTTGCAGTCTCAAAATTAGCATCATAGTCAGGTGGAACGTGCTCTTCCCAGAGTCTTGGACATGATGTGTAGTCATCTGATAGGATTGATGCTTCCCGTCTCACAACAGTTCTGTTAGTTAAGCTGGAATGTGTTAAAAATTGACATAATAAATGTTAACTTAGTACTTGCAAAGAATACAAGCTGCAATGTTCAAATAATTAATTTTCATGATATTAATAAGCTAATGAAAAATTATCTTTTGTAAATTCTTTTAGTGAAAGTCATTGATAAATCTGGAATGCTTTTTTTAAGATTGTTGCTGACTAGATTCTTACATTCAAATATAGTTATTTGAAATCATTGAGAATTGATTCAGACAGTACATGATTTGAAAAAAAAAAGCCAACAAATGAAGTTAACAGCCTGTTGCCTTGTTTATAGCACCTTGTTTACAGCACCTACCTTGCCTACATATCATCTCTATTGTAGAAACAGATGATCCAGTCTAACACTTGCTTTCATACTAAAACGTGTTAACTAGTATAAAAGGAAATTGTATTCAGTTGCCTACAATATCTACAAATATTATATGGGCCAGTTGTCATGCATTTCACAAGCCGATGGCTAGATTTTTAAAAGATACTTTTAAGCTTCAGGTCTCGTTTTGACTCTTCATATTTAACATAGTGGTTGGTATTAGAAGAGAAAATAATAATCTTAAGTAAAAGGGGGCAAGGGGAATTCTACAGGAGCTGGAATACTGGTATTTTTATCCTGAGACTTCAGGGTCTCTCAAAGAGCTTACAGTCCCCATTTTTATAATTGTGTTTTCAGTGATCATCAGTAATAAACTGTACATTTCTTGACTCCTGTGTTGTTTTCTGTGTTAACTGTTAAGAGACTTCGCTGCCATGGGGCTTTATGAGTGCACCAATTAAGAAAAAAACAATCTAAGTGAGATTGCTATGATACAGCACTGCATATATTAGTTCAAATTAAAGAACTCTTCAGTAAACTCTACTTTTCCATAAGGAGAATGGAGTTAATTATGAACTACTTAAATTCCAGTTGTAGACAATAAATCTACCTTAAAATTATGTAACACTGATTATATTTCTGTCAGGTAGAGTAAGAGCTGGTAGACCTTTTTATGTTAAATCTTTCAGGAACGTAAAAGTTTTCATTGTCCTTTTAAAATAAATATGCACTTCAGTTTTACAGAGTAGTCTTTAATTTCTGTGAGCATGTAAATTAAACTTTATGCATGTATGTTGTGCTTAGTGCTAATTGCACTGGGATATGGGTAGTCGAATTGTGAAAACCAAAAAGGGTTTTGATTTAGGGAGAGGAACAGAATGACTTACCCTTCCTGCTCTTCGTTTTGCTGCCAGTCTCACTTCTAATCATTCTCTTCCCATCCACACTCCTGTGTTGCCACGCTCTGAGAAATTAGTAGACGGATACCTAGGTACCTCCTGTCATCTGTTATTTATCACCTTGTCTTTACTTGCTCTGCTTTGCTAACAGATTCAGGAGGGAATAAAAGAGTCCTCTGACTGTTTCCATTTTAAAGGCAAGCAAGCTAGCAACTTTCTGCTTGTCCTACAACATGATGTAGTTGCATGGCTATTTCTGCAGTTTCATTCATATTTTGAATATAAGAAAAGAGTAGGTTATTCTGATGCTTTTTTTGGCCTTATACTGTTTGTGTAATGAAATACTAAACTTGTGTTCTCTCCCTTTCAAAACAGATACAATTGAAAAAGAAATAAGAAAAATCTTCAATATTCCAGGTGAAAAAGAGACCAGATTGTGGAACAAATACATGAGTAATACTTTTGAACCTTTGAATAAACCAGACAGTACCATACAGGATGCTGGTTTATACCAGGGACAGGTACAGTGTAATATTATTTCTTTTTTTTTAGTATGTTGTTTTTTCTCATGAAAAGGTAGCTATACCCAATGGATTTTCCTGCTTTTTAAATGAAAATTGCCTCCTAATAGATTGTGTTAGGATAGAGGATTTTGTAAACAAATTCATCAAAGTAAAAGTACTCTTTGAATGTATTTTCAAGATTAAAGATGAGTTTAACTCTCCTGGTGAATTAAAAGTAAATGAACGTAATGTTGCTGACTTGAATTTGGTAAAACCTGAAATAAAAAAATATTCTGAAGATCTGGGATATGTTCCCATAATAAAACCCAAAATTTGAAGAACTTTTTAGGTACTCTGAAGGAATAATGTCTTCTACGCAAATTCCACTGTCCAGATTTCAGAAAGAAATTAAGAAAAAATGAAAATATTTCAGATAAGAACTATAGAGACAAAACAGCTTGAAAACTTGCTTTAGCAGGAGACTATATCATCACCTTAAAATCCCCTGATAGGAAGATTTCTTACAAGATAATTTTTTTACCTTTCCAGATATATATACAAGAACAAATATTCGATGTTAAAGCTACACAAATAAAAATGCAAACTGATGATGAACAATTTCATCATTAGAATAACTTTTCAGATTATTACATTGATTCTTTAGTCTTCAAATAGACTTGGATGTTTTTTCAACAGCTGTAGTTCATGCTGTCGTACTACAGATATGAATGGATGAAATTTGATGGCAGTAGTTGTAGGCAAGATTATATTAAAGTATTTCCTTTTGCCTTGAAATACTTGACTCTAACCTACTTACCAGCAGTATTTACGCTGTGCTTCCATTTTCTTTTATGGCATGGAAGGTAAGTAGTCAGTGCACCAAAATAACAGCATGAACTATTGTGCCCTTTAGCTTCATACTGTGTGCGCTTAAAGTCTCACATAGGTAATTTTAACAATTCAGAGGTCCTGCTGGAAAAAGCCTGCATCTCCCGTAAAAGATCTGCGTCAAAGATGTAACTTGCAAATTGCCTCTATCCCAGTGAAACATTAACTATGAAGCAAGCATGGTCTAATAGAGCCATAAAAAGATCTCTAGGTGACATCTGTACTTTCAGCAAAACAAATATTGTTCAAAACCAAGTTTAACCATGGTTTCTGAAAATGCTACATGTCATGGTAGAACATGTGTGTTTGGTCTGTTGCACTTGCTGACACACGAGGTGGTTATTTTTCTTGCTGAGCCTCCTAATCTAATAACAGTTATTCTGACTATTTACAGTCTATCTAACCTAACAGTAATTTCTTACGGTGTAATTCTAAACGATGTACGTGGTTGAGTAAATTAATGTTTTGAATTTATCAGTTGGTTTCTGAAGTGAGCCTTTAGGGGTTTAATTGAACTTTTAAGTTTAAATCTTCCTCTTATTTACTAGTCTCTTAGAGCCAATGGAAGGAAATACAGCAGAAACTGTTTTACAGCATTCGTGACCAAAGATAGCAGACTAATCTTTTCCAGATAGAAAGCAGGTCATGATAGAAAGCTGCTTTTCAATGTCATGTCTCCAGTGTATTTAGACTGAAAATGTGATTGCATCTTCAAGTGGCGCCATGACTTATGTATAAGGTCTCGAGCATAAATACATATGTAAATGTATGTCACTGTGTAGACACATACAGGCTCAGCATGGCGGTTAATTAGCATGCTGAAACATCAGTGTACAACTAAGCACAACTAGTTGCATTGGAAATTAAGAGTGAGATTCAGTTTAAATACTGGAGTCTAGGTGCTGTTTCAGATGATCTAGGCTATCCCAGCTGTCAGTCCGGAAAGGCATGAGCTTTTTGTAGGTCCTGTGTCATATCTGCCAGCGTAGGGCAGATAGCTCAAATACCCAAACACGTTTCAAATGGCACTTGATGCCTGTGTTTAGGACTGAGTGTTCTGTACTCCCTTTTGTACTAATAACAACTTGAATGAAATTAATTTCATTAGCCAACTGTCCCATTGGAAAATTAATATTAGATGAATGCTCTTGCAAAAAATACAGGAGTAACCAGACAAGTATGATTTTAAGGATATCAGGGCAGAAAATGGTTTGGTTTGAGGGTTTTTTTTCCCCTACCAATCTGCGTGTATGAGAGGCAAAATTCCTTCAGAATTATCCCTTGGTTAAAGGGCTGTTGTATAGACATGCAATTTCTGTAGATTCATAGATGCTGTTTAGACATTGCAGGTTGTCTTCTGACCTTTTGGAGAGGTAAGGTCTTGCCATTTTATCCATGAATTGTTGAGATATAGAAATGTTAAGTGGCTTGACCAAAGTTGCACCAAAGAAAGGTGTGAGGAGAAAAAAGTTAATAGAGCAAGAGGAAGGTGCAGTGCAATTGAATGGAGTGTTCTTGAACCTTAAGGAATGGTAACTTAAACATCGGTCTTTTCTATCTCAAATTCTAACTCAGTTACAGGTCAGCAAATCCATTAAAAAGATTGGAACAGAAAGCAATCTACTGATATTTTTATTTCAATTTTCTTATTACACTTTTTGTGGTAGGTACTGGTGATAGAACAGAAGAATGAGGATGGGACATGGCCAAGAGGCCCTTCAACTCCTAAGTAAGTTGTGAATTTAAGTCATGCTATTCACTATAACTATTTTCACATGTTATTTTGCTTTAACAAAAGCCTGTTTTTAAAAGTGGCATTTTATTCTGAAAATCAGCCTTCAGATGTTTTAGCTGAAAATAAGCCAAATAGTGTATAAGTGCTGCACACTGTAGAATATGACATAATAATCATAGAATCGCTTAGATTGGAAAATAATGGTGAATTCCTGCATGTACGTTGCTTAATTTTCTTGATTTCAGCCAGTGATATATGTTATCCTGCCTAAAAATAGAAAAAAAAATCCACAGTGGAAAATTAGAATTTAGCTTATTTTATTTAGATTTATGTTTCAAAGCATAGTATATCTGTAAGGCGAACACAGATACATGTACTTTATCAATATTTTTTTATATGTAAATATTTCCACGCATAGCTTGTTCTTTTGTCTCCAGAGCACAATATTTACACATAAACATTATTTAAAGCGCAGTCTACATTACCAGCACGTTGCTTTTGTTCTCTGTTGGGCTGTCATCAATTAACAGAGCACGATGTTCTCTTTCTTTTCTGTTCTTCCTGCTGCCATTATCAACAGCAGCTTGATAATGGCAAGTGAGTAGAAAGACCAGAGTGTGGGGTTTTTTTCGTTTAATGGATAAACTTTCTTTGATACTGCTTCCAGAATCTAAATCATGTTGTGTTGTTTTTGAAGAACAGTTGGAACTAGTTAACTAGTAAACTAACACAATCTCAGCCTTACAAATAGTTAACTGTGTTTTCTCCTTTTGTTGGCTGGTTGTTGAACATATCTTTCATAAGAAGTCATTTTAAGTTCCTTTTATTCCTTTTGATATTCTGCATTCATGTAACTGAGGGTCACTCTTGTTCTAAAACACTCTTATCGTATCATTGCTCATTGTTTGAAGGACAGAGACTCTTTGGTTTTGGTGTTTTATCTCAAGCGCTTTTATTAGGAGCACTAGCTTCTATTAAGTTGCTTAAGGAAGTCCGAGTTCAATTTATGCTTAGTATGAACAGTGTAATCTTGCTTTGCAAGATGTTATGAAACAAAGAATGATAATTAGAGCAGCACAAAGGATGCAAAATACTTGAAGTTTAATTTCTGACCTCAAAAAGCATCTAGTAGAAATGTAAATTCTGAGTCAAATTTTAAACATAAATTTTGAAAGTTAAAAGAATTTAGATAACTCAGTGTCACAGATTCTTTTGGAAGTTGTGGTAGGAAGATACTGTTGGTGATGGTACCTGCTTTTATTCTGCCAAATTTCCATTCCACTTTATGGAAGGCATTCAGGAGCAGTATATAAATTAAAGAATATCTCCTGGAAAATGTTTGATCTGGGGACAAGTGAAATGATAATTGAGAATACTGTTGTCAGCGGAGGCTATAAGTAAACCAGCAAATGAAGATTAATAGTTTTACTGTGAAGCTGAGGCATGTTTTTGAGGTTTGTCAGCTATCAGAAAGATTGATTGCAATTTGGTATTCAAATGCACTGTAATAGTGGAAGGTTTGCAAAATTTAGTGGATTCAAATAGAAACTATCAACAAGCAGTAATGGGACAGGTTTTTACATCTGTTTAAAACTATGAAAAATCCAATAAATGTTGAAAAGGGTAGAAACACTAAACACTTGCTTTTGAGTCTTCTGTGTGAGATGCATTAGGAGTATTAGTTTGTCGTCACAAATAGCATACATCCAGATACCTTCCTGCAGTCCTGTCATTGGTTACACACTGGTCTCACACCTGTTCCTGCGGAGACTACGTCTTTGTAGTGCTCATTTTAGAAGAGTACAAATTGTAAACATAAATTCTGAGGCCAGGGAATAAAGGCCAAAATATTTAGAAAGGTCAAAATACAGAATATTGGAAAGTGGGAAAGGTTTATAATGTTTGAAGAGGGCAGAATCATTTCAGAACATCAGCTAAGCTTTTCACAGAATCATAAAATAGTTGGGGCTGGAAGGCACCTCTGGAGACTGTCTGGTCCAATCTCCTCTTCAGAGAAGGGTCACCAGGAGCAGGTTGCTTGGCATTGTGTCCAGCCAGGTTTTGAGCATCTCCAAGGACGGAGGCTCCACAGCTGCCCTGCAACACCTGTTCCAGTCTTTGAGAACCCACACCGTAAAACAAGATTTCTTATGTTGAAATGGAATTGCCCGTGCTTCAGTTTGTGCCCATTGGCTCTTCTCCTTTCAGTGGGCACCACTGAGAAGAGTTGGGCTCAGTTTTCTTTACTGCACCTCACCAGGTATTTCTACACATTGATGACATTGCTTTGGAGCCTTCTCTTCTCCAGGCTGAACAGTCCCAGCTCTCGGCCTCTC
>JAVKLA010000005.1:36517722-36531682 GCA_034782735.1 Sagittarius serpentarius
TGGCAGCACACCCGTCTGGTGTATCAGTCCCTCCTTTCAGATCTGTGTCATACCTCATCCTGCTGAGGGTGCATTCTGTCCCCATGTTCTGGTCATTAATGAGGATGTTAGAGAGTATAGGACCTAGTTGACCCTGGACCACTAGTGACTGGCCTTCAACTGGACTTTGTGCCACTGGTCAGAATCATCTGGGCCCGACCATTCAGCTGGTTTTCAGTCCATTTCACTGTACACTTCCGTAACCCCTGCTTCATCTGCTTCTCTATGAGGATCTTACAGGAGACAATGTCAAAAGGCTTGTTGAAGCTGAGATAAACAACATCCATTGCTCCCACCTCATCTGCCAAGCTAGTTACCTCATCATAGAAGGCTGTTGGGCTGATTAAGCAACATTTCCATTTCATAAGTCCAGGCTGACTAGTCCTTGTCACCTTCTTGTCCATCATATATCTGGAAGTGCTCTCCAGGATTAGTTGCACCATCACCTTCTGTGGGATTGAGATGAGGCAGACTAGCCTGTAGTTCCCCAGATCTTCTCTCTTGCCCTCTTGAAGATATCAGTGCCATTTGCTCTCTTCCAGTCTTCAGGGACCTCTCCCAATACCCAGGACCTTTCCAAAATAAACAAGAGTGCCGTCACAGTAACAACCAGCTCCCTCAGCAGTTGGTGCATCGCGTCAGTCCCCATGGTCTTACTTATCTCCAGTGTGTTTAGGTGCTCCCATGCCTGATTGTCCTCCACTGAGGGTAAGTCAGCCTTGCTCCTGATTTTGGATTTAGGGGCATGGGATTCATGAAAACTTGTCTTATTGGTAAAGATTGACGCAAAGAAGACATTGAGTACCTCAGCCTTTTCGGTGTCCTTTGTCACCAGGGCCCCTGCCCTATTTAGCAGTGGCCCATGTTTTCCCTAGTCTTCCTTTTGCTGTCTGTGTACTTGTAGAATCTTTCTTGTTGCTCTTCACATCACTTGCCAGATTTAACACCCAGTAGGCTTTGGCTTTCCTGACCTCACCCCTGCATAACTGCACAGTATCTGTGTTCCTTCTTGGTTATCTGTCCCTGCTTTCACTCAGACACTTTCTCTTCATCTCTGAGCTGGGTCAGGAGCAACCTCTTCATCCATGCAGGCTTCCTGCTGCCTTTACTTGATTTTCCACTTGTTGGGATGGACCATTCGTGAGCTTAGAGGAGATGGTCCTTGACTATCAGCCAGCTCTCTTGGGCCCCTCTTCTCTCCAGGGCTGTATCCCATGGGACTCTTTCCAGCAGATCTCCGAGAAGGCTAAAGTCTGCTCTCCAGAAGTCCAGGGCTGTGTTACTGCTTTCAGCCCTGCTCTCTCTCGGGATCCTGAATCTCACCATCTTATGGTCATTGCAGCCAAGGCCCCAACCTTCACACCACACCCCCCCCAACTAATTCCTCCTTGTTTGTAAGTATCTGATCCAGCGGAGCGCCTGTCCTTGTGGGCTTCTCAATCACCTGTGTCAGGAAGTTGTCATCAGTGCACTCCAGAACCTTCCCGGATTGCTTGTGCCCTGCTGTGTTGTCCCACCAGCAGGTATCACAATGGTTAAAGTCCTCCGCAAAGACTAGGGCCTGTAAATGTTAGGCTGCTTCCAGTTGTCCAAAGAAGCCTTGTCTGATTTCTTTTTTTTTAATCGTGATCCAGGCAACGTATAGCAGATGCCCACGGATTATTGCAGGAAAAGAGTTGTTCTGGTTGCAGTTGTTTTTGCTGATGCCCATATTTATATCTCTACTGTGGATCACTGTGGGAGTTAAAGTATAGAGCAGTTTAACGATAGGGTTAATGAAGGGTGTGGGGAAGTCAGTATCTAATGTGAGTTACCATCTATTTTGGCATAAGAACAGTAAAGTTTGGGGTTTTAACCTGTCTTTTGCTGGACTGTTAAAATACTAAACTATAATAAATAATTTTGTGGGTTTTGTTTGTTAGATCATAAAAAGTTACCTTTCAAATTTAGGTGTTACATAGTTCCTGACGTTCTAGTTATGTTGAGAATTTTGTTTACTCTTCTGCATGTGAGAAACTAGGTCATTTACTAATTACTGGGTTTTTTACAACCAGAGTTTGATTATTTCTGTCAAGAAAGTAACTGTTCTTTGGACATCTTTCTGTGGTGTTTTAACACCACAGTGACACTAATGCATACTGAAGTTAGTATACTACTAAAAGGACATATACTTTGTCTTAGAACCTTGCATTTAGAACATAACTGAGGTTTCGTTGCACGTCTGATAACTCATTTTGTCTTAGGAGATTCCTATGTCATTGCAGTTGTTTTACAAGTAGATACTTTTGGTCATTCTTTTTGTACAATTTTAAAGGCAGAACTGAAGTATGGCAATACATTCAGCATTAGTACTTACTGTCTTTTCAGGGTTTTTTATTATCCTTGTTTTGATGTTATTTTTTTCTTTTAAATGATGGAGGAGATTTCTGCCAATGCTGTTACGAACTTTTCCCACAAGTATTGAAATGTATTAAAAGCTCTAAGAGCTGTGAATGGATTCTGTTCTTCTCTGTACACAGGATTTAGCAATGTAAGCAGCCATAAGCAAATAGGCTGCGCACCTCGGAGTAGTAGGAATCTCTTACTGTTTTAATCTCTTACTGTTATTATTACTTTGTATTTGATAGCAAATGCTATCAAAGAGTAAAACTACTGATTGTCGTCTTCTCTGAGAAAGAAATTAACTTATTTTTAGGTTTTGGTGGAAACCCGACCTTTATTTATGTAGCTCATTCTGGTTCCTTTTATTTTTTTTTTTTACAACAATTATACATTGAGTTTTAAAATTTAAAATACTGCATTTGAATTTTGTTTGAATTATATAAAAGCTTCAAATTTGTTTTGAAAAGTTCAATTTCAGTTCAAAATGACTCAGTTCAAGTAGGTGCTTCTAACATAATTACATGTATGAATGTGCATATTTTAACTTTTGGCTTGAATTTTAAGTAGGGTTAAACTGACTTCAATTTTATATCTTTCTTGTGGACACCGTCTGTGTATTTTACTTCTTTGAAGATAATGTTCAAAGAAGAGGATTTAGATTGATAAAGGAAATCTACAGGAAAGCTTTATGAATATTGGGTCAGAATACTGTAAAAATTTACTTGGCATGGTAATATATCTTTTCTTTTGGAAAAGGTTTATTAATAAAGTTGAAAATAAATATGAAAATATACTTGGGAAGATTCCCTATGTAAAAATGTTTATCTCCTTGCAGAGTTTAGTTCTTGAAAAGTGCTTAAAAAATCCTGAGCATGCAGAATTTCTTCTCTTAATATTGTGATATGTATTTCAAAGCTTTCCAGTGACAGCTGGAGCTTTTTGCAAACCAGTTGGAGTTGCATAGGGCCCACAAAAACATGAAGGTGCATCAATTCCTTTGAGTATTCAGAGCATTTTCCATGGTTATCTGTAAGATTTGATCAGAAAAAGAAAAATACACTGCAAGATAGTTGTATATTATATTTAATTGTTATATTCAGAGGGTCTTTGTGATTAAAATGATCTGTATTCTTCTATTTAAAAATAGTCTTAAACAATGGGGATGAGTGATAATGCTATTACTTTTAGCAAAAAAGGCTTTTAAAGGTTATTTAGTATTGTGCATAATATACTGGATTTTTTTTAACAATATTAATAGGACCATTTTAATTAAACGGTTTCATGCTGCTATTAAACTAACCTTGAAATATGTACCTTAATTGTTTAACTTGTCTCAACATCCATTTATGGTTAAATGAAAAATTCATAAAATTTCCATGTTAGAAACTTTACATTCTGGGTTTTAGAACATCTGAATATGTATAGTCATACTATGAACTGAAAACAATTTTTTTGAGCATGGTGGCCTGTGATTTTTTTTGTTTGCTTGCTTTTTGTTTTTAATAGCTCTGTTTCTTCAGCATGATATGAAAGTAAAAAGTACTGTGAAGCATTTCAAGTTTTAAAAGTTGGATTCTGAGTGCTGCATGTCCTGGGTATTTTTAGTGCTTTGCCCACTTTCTAAAAAATACTTCTTTTCCATGCTTGTCTATATGCGTTGTTCACTTGTTAGCTTGCTTTCATAGTTTTTAATGTCTCAGCATTTCTATCTAATTTATCATTTTCATATTTTTAAAGGTCCCCAGGTGCATCCAATTTTTCAACTTTACCAAAGATCTCTCCATCTCTATCAAATAATTATAACAACATGAACAACAGAAAGTAAGCTATATACCTTAAAATGTTATTTAATTTAATTGCCCTAGTGTGACAGAAACAAATTTTGATGTTTTATAGCTCCTAGCTTAAGGATTTTGATTTGTTTTGCAACATTTGGATTGTGAATTGTTACTGGTCACTATTTCATAGCGTAGGTATTGTAACGCATGATATCAGGAAATGAAACGCAGTTAAAGATGTTTGATAACTCTTAGTCCTCGGTAGAATAGACACTAAAAAGTATGTTGAGCATTGTAAGAAAATATATAAAGACTTCATTTAGAGTTTATCATGCTAAAAATACATCGTTGTTGTTACTATCCTGCCTGAATTTAGATGGAGAACAAAAAAGTGTGAACTGCTTACATTTATGGTGGCCAGGTTTTCCCTTATTTATTGATGTTAAGGTATAATAGCAGCATATGTGATATCACACATTGATTTGAGACCACTACAGCTGAATTGTTTTAGCTATAATTGTAGTCATAATTAATCAGCAGCTATAATCACTATCAGCAACTTAACTTCTGTGTCTTAGTGCTAGAAGATTTGAGAGAGATCAGTCTCATAGGTGTGCTTGAACATCACAGTGAGCAGAGGCTTAATAAAAGAGACTTCTCACTTTTAAGGGTTTTCTCCTTTATATTCCAAATCAGAAGTTTAATAAAGAATGTGATAAAACTCTAAAAGAAGAGCTTTCATATTCCAGTGGCCAACTTTGTGTGTAATCATTTTTGTTGTACACAACTGTAAACAAGTTGGTGAATATCAAAAAACATGGAATTATTTCACTTTAACAGATAATGGAGCATCTTTCAAATGCTTGAAACCAGAGAGCACTCATCTTTAATGCAAGCTGGGGGAAATTGAAGAGGCTTATTCTTACAATTCATTCAAATTTAAAATATTTTTTTCTAACATGCATTTTGTGATCAAACATGAAGATGTTAAATATTAAAAAGGTGACATAAATATTAAATATCTTATACAATATCTTCCAGTTAAATACTGCATTTATCAGAAGTGATTTTTCCTAAGGGGTGAAGTGTCACTTGTGCTTCTACCAATTGTGAGTAGCCCCAACTCTCACTGTTAAACAGTTGAAATCCATGTATTTAACTGCAGTCTATTGTACTCTGTGTGTGAATGTGTAGTAAATAAAAAGTATATTGTATCTATGATTGTGTGAAAAATTACTTGACCAGAGCTGAGCCTCTAGCTGAGAACTAATCTCTCCTTCCCCCATTGCTTACGCAAAAGACAGTTGTAATGCCAAAACCAAATCTTAACAGTTACTTTTTCCTAGGGATCCACCATTTTAAATCAAGCCAGCAAGGCTTTTTTTTCTTTTCTTCTTTTTTCCTTCTTTTTTTTTCTTCTTTTTTTTATTTTTTCTTCTTTTTTTTTCTTCTTTTTTTAATGTTAGCTTCTCCCTAGCAATGCTGTAGTTATTTTTAGGAAGCACTTATGAAACCTGTTGCCAGCTCTTGCAGCTTTTAAAGACAGTTTCTTCACTTCCTTTAGTTGATTTTATTTTTATTTCTTGGATTATTTTAGAGCCGAAGTGGGAGCTTTAAGAACTTAAGGTAAAATTTTGGGGTTGTTTTTTGTTTTTCTAATTTGAGGATTTTCAACAGAAATGTGTTTAAAAGGAAGTGATATAAAATTCAGATTTCATAAGGAATTGGTCCTTTGAAATGCCTTAACTATAAGTTAAACATTTGTAAATCAGGTAGTAGGTACAAGTTCTCCATAGTGTTATGAAATACTAGCCATTTTTATTCTTGTAACTCAAAACACTGTATATCTGGATGTTATGTAAGGCAGATATTCGGTGCAGAAGTATATGGTTTTCCTTAAAACGCGATAGTGCAATTATGATGAGTTTAAAACAAATATTTTAAAACCCACAAATTTATAATTCACTACAATATATATAATACAGGAGAATCTTTAGCAGCAGTTCTGTCAGAATACATGTTCAAGATGAACTAGTTCGGTGATAGAGAAGTCATATCCATTAATACACTGTGTACTTCAAAGTACAGACCGTTGCATTAAGAATTTTTGGCTTCAAAAGGTAAACGGAAAGACATATCTCTGTATTTAATTGTATTATATCATTCTGGGTTAAGATCAGTTTCTTCCTATGTTCTACTCTTTTCACAAATCCCTCCTTGTCCAAGAAAGCCCTTCTTTTTCATTAATTAATGCTATCTTCTTTTCATTACTTTCTTAATTAACTACTTAATGTCAGCTTTGTCTGGAATTTATTTTCATGTTTCTGCCTTATTGTCTCTTACATTGAACATGATCTTTAGCACAATGGCGAAATTATACATTTGTGGCTTTCCGGGATCCGTTGGTGCCTCCATATGGACATGAGATGCTGTGATTCTAAAAGAAATATCAACATTTGTTTTGAAGATAGATAGTTTTAGCTGACAAAGCTGATTTGTAAGGCAGAAAAAACAAACAACAGGTTGTGTGTAGTAATAGTCATAAATGCTAGTCGTTGCAGGACTGTTTTTGCAATTATTCGGCTATAGAGTACAAATTATGTTAAAACTCTGAAAAGTATCATGTTTGTTTCTTTATACGGTACCCATGTCTGTAATATTGTCTATTCCAGGAAGTGTTCTGAGTAATAGTAAGCCTCAAATTGGTAAATATTGTGTGTTGAGCTAATCATACGTTAGATAATAGAAATAGCTTGTGCAAATTTTATCAGGTCCAAAGCCTTCATTTCTGTAAATGTGAGTTTGCATTTGATGGAATGGAGGATTCCAAATAATTGATCATTGATGTTCTTTTGCCTTTACAGGTGATCTTGTTGAAAGAATAACATAGGAGGATTAGCATAATATATGTTAGTGGATTCAGAAGAGCAGGGAGACACACGCATCATTTAGGTCTTACTGGAATTTCTGTTTATTGCTGTTACAAAGCAATATGTTTTATGCCATGCGGTATTTTTAAAATTATGTGGGGAGGGGATTAAAAACAGTTGAATAGGGATTTCGCTTGGGGAATTAAGTGAAAAGTTGTTTTGTTTTCTTCATTTGTAACCATTGTTTCAGGCTCCTAAAATGATTTGGTTCATCATTCAGTAGTGTCAGCTTGTCAGAAGACAAGACAGCTGGCAGCTTTGTTCACATGCTTGGTGTATTTCAATATGCTTATTTCAAGGAGTATAGATGTTCATTACATCACCTGCAGAAACAGTTTCTTCATGTTGCACCTGACGCATAGGCAAATATTATAAGGAAGGTGATTTTTTTTTCTTTATTTAAATAGATTATAATGTTATCTTTTGCTCTCCAGATGATGATCATGAACAATAACAAAGACAGTAGCCTTTGTGTAGTGACATGTGCCTCTCTGCTTCAGGCATCTCTAAAAATTGATGGAGCCCGATTATGGGTTTGTTAAAGTGGCTAGTCACAAAAACACATTGGTGGTGCATTAACGTAGTTGAAATATTACGGAGCTTCAGTAAGTGTTCCAAACTTTTAATTTTCTGGGCTCATTCTTGCAACTCAAATTCCTTTTGCAGCACCTGTTGTTGGTATGTGGCACTGCACTGTCAAATTGTGTCCTTTCCAAAGCTAGGGAGGCTTTTCCAAACTTTTGTGTTCCAAATCCAAACTTCCCAGAACTCAACTATACAATGAGTGCTCTGGATTCATCATCATCTGAAAGCTGCTTTGCGGTTTAAAGGCAGGATACAACCAGTACATAAATCATTTCAAATATGGCACATGCAACTCAAAATTTATAGATTGACAGATAATAAAATCTCATTTGGAAACCTCCCTGTACCATTTTCACTGCTTCAGGAAGTCCATCCAGCTGTTCAAGGGTCTGAAGATGGTTTCATTTTTTTAAAGTCTTGCCTTATTTTTTGAGCAACAATTTCTTCTAAGAGCCGTCAGTGTTTTCTTTCTGTTACCGCCCTCACTCAACAGTCCCATTCTAATACTACCCCTTTGCTTTTCCATGCATTGTTCCTTCATTAAAGGCAACTTTCTAAAGGTTTTGCAGGAAAAGCAGATGCAGGTTGGGGACACGCTATCACAAGTTACTTTTTCTAGCACATTTCTGTTTGAATGAATTTTATGTAGAGTTGTCTTGTATCTTTACTTGCTTTCCATTGTTAGCCATTTACTACTGACTATTAATAATACTTTTATTTTTTTCCAGTCTCAAAAGCATGAAAAGCAGAGGCACAATGTAATTTAAAAATAATTCTTCCAGAAAAAAAATGAAGTTTGCAGACTGATAAAGCTGTAAAGAGACATCTTCTAGTCTCCGGCACATAGTGGGCACTGTGTTTTGCTGGATATATTTTGATAAAACATCACAGAACCCTGAAAGAAAAATATATGACTAGACCTGACTCACAAGATGAGTGTGGTAACAATATTCTGTAAACCCCTCAAATCTATTTCTGTGGGCCAGTACAGAAGATGAAAGAGCTCAGAAATGGCCTTCACTTTTGAGAAGTAAACTCTGACAGTTTGTCCCTTAGAGCACACCAACATTGGGGATCTATCTGCATTACAATTATCTTGAATTAAATTATCATGAAGTTACTCAGCTAATTTCAGGAAATCTTTCACATGAATGCACCCTAGCCAAAAGACACTAATTGCATTTCCTAGCTTTCTAGTGTCCCTCCTAAGGTGGCAGTTCATGAAGGGGCAAAAGCTGCAGAGAAGGAAAAGAAGGGGAGTGAAAATCCCCAGGAAAATTACATTCAAGCTGTTTATTGTCCCTACATCTCCTAAATTTCCAAAAGATATTTCTCTTCTGTTAACCATGTGAAAAGTGTAATCTTTGAGTCAGGTGAGGAAAGCAGTAGGAAGCAAGCAGGGCTGAAAGTAGAAGCTAATTGTGTACCCTGCACATGTATGTTTTTATTGCTGCTGTGCGCTGTTGAGCTGGGTCGGGGGGTTGGTTATATTGTGGAGGTTGCATTAGCACCGATGGCAAGCGTGTGCTTTTTCTTCCTGGGGGATCTAAGGCTTGGCAGCTTAAGGGAACTGGGGTTGATGGCAGTAGCTGGACTGGAGCTGCAAAGGGAGATGGAAGGTAACTTTCCCTGGCCATCTCTCGTGCATGGGTGAACCAGGGACTAATGATAGGGGAAGGGTTGACCACAGAAGCAAGCTTGAAGGGTATGTGGTCCCTGGAGTTCAAAAAGTATCTTGTGTAAACTAAGGTGAAGCATTTAAGTTAGGATTAAGCTGAACAGGCAAAACTAACTTTACAGGGATTTTTCATGGAGAATGACCAGTAAACTGAATGCCACTTAGCTAGTTCGGGGGCAAGCCAGAGAGCAGAGAAAATGCATGTGTATGGAAAAGGGAAGGACTGATGGAAAAGTCAACTGTTAAAAAGAAATGATCAGATGTTAAAGTTTGAGAACACCAGCTTTATAGATGGTGGAGCTATAAACTACACAGATTTCTGAGGCCATGGAAAGAGGGGGAAATTTCCTTCACCTTCTGCGTGAAATTTTCAGTAACTCTTGCAATTAAAACAAAACAACTGTTATTCATGAAAAGTGAGTAATTGTGCATTGAGGGGACAGCTGGAATTCAGTCGGATGTAAAGAGTGGTACTGCTTCAGGAGTAATGGCTGGAGTGTACCGCTGGGCACTTGCATCCTCAGACATTTACAATTATAAATCTCACTTATTTATCAGGATTGATTCTTTGCTCTGCATATTTTTCCTTGTCATTCTTAACAATTGACTTTCAAATTTTTGTTCAAGTTGCTTCTAATGTGAATAATGCTTAGTGACTGCAGAGATACTCTTGAACTTTAGCCAAAGCTGCTGTCATGCAGACTTCATTATGATCAGTCCCTGAAATAGTTTAAGAAAGTGTTTAACCTTTCTGGTTGATTGTATTTTCTGACATCTGTAATATTACTAAGCAACCTCTTAGAAGATTCTTTTGCCTTTCTAGTGTTCTCGGATATGCTTACTTTACTGTTTTGAGGGTTATTTATATTTAGTATTTGCATGATTTCGCCTGGAAACAAATTGCTTTAAATTTTACCATTTTACCTGTTTCAGTCTTCTCCAGTTTCTCCAAACAGATGCATCATAGAGATTTGTAATGAAGTTGTAACAAGGCATTTTGCGCATTCTTTTACCTCTCAAGGCCTCCCTGCATTTGCATGCTGGATTGTGCTGTCCTAGCAGGGAAGCTATAAATAGACTCTCTGATGCAGTGAGGCAGCTATGCCACAGTGGCCTTGGAAATCTCAGCTTTCACCTGTAACTCTGCATTCCCATTCCCACCGACCTCACTCTTGCAGTAGCAGAATGCAAAAGGGACGTAAATGATTGATTGCTGCTGGTGGTGTCTAAAGTCTGAGTGTATTAAATTTGATGGAGCAATGAAGAATAGAGTAAGCTGTGAAGCTGCTCCTATCAGAAAGGGGTAGGGATATAATAATTACAGTTATTGCAGTACATTAGATTTTGGTTGTTTGCACAGGTGACTTTTAAATTGTAATTAATGTTATTACCAAAGTTAAATACTTTTTTAAAATCCTTTCTTGTTCACAGAAGTTACTTTAACGTTTTTAATCATTTAAGTTTATAAAGTACTTCTATGTATTAAAGTCCTGTAGAGTACGTTTACATTGTGAAAGATGTTTTGTTTTTTTACAGTGTGAAAAATTCAAACTATTGTCTCCCATCATATACTGCTTATAAGAATTATGATTATTCAGAGCCAGGAAGACACAATGAGCAGCCAGGCCTGTGTGGCCTGAGTAACTTGGGGAATACATGTTTCATGAATTCAGCAATTCAGGTACGTACTTTAGAATAAAATGAGCTTGTCTTATTACTTGGAAACAGGTATCTTGTTATATTTTGTCGTGTTTGGAAACCAATATTAAGGGACTCCATTAAGTAGCAGGATAGGATTAAAAGTGAGGAAATAATACATCTATATTGGTATACTAGAAAAGTTGATTTACCTGGCTGCATTCGTTGTTTCCTGGTTTTGCACAGTGATCAATGTCAGAAAGAGATTTGACCAGCATTTTACATGAGTGAACCCTTAAGTGGGATTCTTTCGTTTTTGTAATGATTGCCATGCCCGCATGTCACGAAAAATATTTTTTCAATTTGAGATGCACTTGAGTACAGGTTGTCGTGCTGAATTGTCAAAAAGTAAATGACTGGTGAATTACTGGGCCTTTAACTAATTGTCGTGCACTTCTAGTGTGCAGGTTAGCATGCAGGGAACCTTTGAACATATTTCCCTTTGACCTTCCCCTTTTGAATAGCTGCTATTTCATGGATGGGATATTTTATGGAATGTAATAGCTTGTTTCTTTGCTATGATAAGACAAATAGTAGTATACCTAGTATTACTCTTATCAAGACAAAAAAAACTTAGTCCTTTTAAGTGGACGCTGCAGTGGTAGATTAATTAATGATCAGAAAGAGCTAGTATTCTAATTTGGTTTTGTTTAGTTTTGGAACTCGTGTTTTGTCATAAAAGCAGTCTTGTGTCAAAAAAACTGTGAAGCGTATTTAAGTTCTCGTTCACATTTTTTTTCCTGGTGAGTATAAACCAAGCATACTTCAGAGTTAATCTCCTTTGTCATCATAAGGATTCCTGACTAAGTTTGTGATTTCTTTGGGTGAAATAAAAAACAGTTGAATTCCTTCTTTAGCATGTTCAGGAAAAAAGTAGTTTCAGATACATTTGTAAGCTAAGGTTATGAAGTTGTTGAAATTTCTTTAAAAGAAGAAATACTCTAGAGTTTCATAGTCTGTGCAGATTTTCTGTTCCTCTTTGTGTATAGAATCAGAGAGTTAATTGGGTTAGAAGGGACCCCAGATTTATCATGGGTCCCACCTCCTGTTTGTGTCCATTACACTAGTCCTATCACTGTGCACTTCTGAGAAGAGTCTGGCTCCACTTCTCTGTAGTCTCCCATTAGGTAGCTGCAGACAGCCAAGAACCCTCTCCTTAGACTTGTCGTCTTCATGTTGAACAAATGCATACGGCTCTCAGCCTTTCCTTGTATGTTGTTCTCCAGCCCACTGACCATGGTGGTGGCCCTCCTACGCTCTTGTCTTACACTGGGGAGCCCGAAGCAGGACAGTGCTCCAACAGCAGTCTCACAAGTGCCAAAGAGAGGGGAAGACTTGCTTCTCTTTGCCTCTGGCTACTATTGCTAGTAAAGCCCACCTTGCACTTGGCCGCCTTTCCCGCAGGGCTGCACTGCTGGCTCGCCTGCATTTCCACAGAAAAGGACCACTGGGTCATATTATGCAAAACTGTTTTCTTGCCAGTCAGCCCCCAGCCTGTAGTGGTATATGGGGTTATTCCATACTTATTTATATAAGACATCCGTAAAATTCAATTTATTCTTGGCTTTAAAAATATTTTCATGAGGATACTTGAAGAGAAGTTGAACAGTACAGGAAGTAATTCATATTTTTTTTTTAGCATGCTGCACAAAAGATGGCTAAACTGAAAGAGGGAGGGATACAATTTTGAAGCATCTGTTCTAAATAAAAACTCTATATGTGACCTCTCTTGATTACTGAATTGCATCATTATGCTATTGTAAAGAAAAAAAATATATTTTTATCTAGTGTGTGAACCAGAATTGTCTTTTAAAAGTTGTTTTAAAAAACTATTCTTGGTATGTACTGAAATACTTTTTATAATGCCACACTGTTTGTCAGGCTAGACTGATTAAAAACAAGGGTAATTTTGGTTACTTATTCAAACCCTTGTTAAGCTGGTATACATGAATTTGCATATGTGTAGATTTAGAAGTAACCCTCTAGGTGAAAATTACAAGAATGGGTTATTGCCTTTAGGAATCTTACACAGCTTAGCAAACTTAGCACAGTTCATACCAGTATCCCATTGTGTTAACTGGATTTAATTCTGAGGTCTGTGTTCTAAATCATGTCAGCTTTGACTTCATTGCTTTTCACTTACATCTAGGGAATCAAGTGTTCAAATAAGTTCTGAGAAACTGTAGTGTAAATTAATGAATACAATTTGCTGATTCACAAGACAGTGCTCTGGGTAAGAAAATCAGGTGTTTATTGAGCAGTGCAGCTTCTAGTTTGGCATGGTACTTTTAGTATGTCCTTGATGGTTTGTTTTTTCAAATGCATTATTTGGCAGCTATCTTAGCAAGGAAGTGTGAAGTATCTTTCAGGTCCACCTACTATATCTCTCAAAGAAAGTATTGTTCAGAGTTTAATGTTATCTAAGAAATCCATGAGAGTGCTTTTTAGTGGAAGTATGACATGTTCTTAACACACTAAGATCTCCCAGACTGCAAGTTCTACTGTCTTCTTCCTCTTGCTGCCACTTAACTTCTACCTTTTTTCCAGTTACACTGAAAGCATACTTCACTGCATTAATTTGCCATTAATTTGACCTCCTACTGTTACCAGAGTAATACTGGATTATTCTGCCTAGAGGTGTAATGACTATGGCCGAAGCACACTGAACACATTTGATCTTGTCTAATCTTGGAAGCAATGAAGAGATGGGCCCAGATAGTATGTGGATGGCAGACCAGGGAATTCTGCTTGGGAATATTGGGTGCTCTAGGCTCTAACCTTGGATGATGGAGCAGAGCGCACCCTCAGCAGGATGAGGTATGACACAGATCTGAAAGGAGGGACTGATACACCAGACGGGTGTGCTGCCG
>JAVKLA010000005.1:36532292-36564201 GCA_034782735.1 Sagittarius serpentarius
CCATTTCAACATAAGAAATCTTGTTTTACGGTGTGGGTTCTCAAAGACTGGAACAGGTGTTGCAGGGCAGCTGTGGAACCTCCGTCCTTGGAGATGCTCGAAACCTGGCTGGACACAATGCCAAGCAACCTGTTCCTGGTGACCCTTCTCTGAAGAGGAGATTGGACCAGACAGTCTCCAGAGGTGCCTTCCAGCCCCAACTATTTTGCTGTTCTCTGATCTGATTTGGTTACCTGCTCTAGCTTATTTACCTTTTTAATGTGTCTTCCTTCATAATTATGTGACCACAGGGTTGTTTATCAGCGTAAATCTGTTTGCTTTAAACAAAATAGTTTACTGTAGAGTTTTAGACTCTGAAAGAGTTTCCAATTCCATTCATGTTCTATTCCAAAAGCTCTGCTTTGATCCTTTCTGTTCAGTCAGTGCTGAGTGATCAATGTAGTTTCCTTCAACAGAAGCAGAGTTGAGTTTATTCACTCTGCTGCTGATTAACACTTTTCTCAGATATTCATACTTCCCAGACAGCATTGAGGCCCCTTAGTGTTCACATAAGAGCGATTTCTGATTCAGAAACCATTACATTTCTCAGACAGCTTCTCTTTGCTCTCATCTCGTGCACACTGAAGATGCTTTGCATCAGAACTGTTATCAGTGTTCCTTGAAGGAGGCGGCCCGTTCCTTGCATGTCTTGCTCTCCAGAGTCTGACAGACTTGTCTGAAGGCTTTTGCCATGTAACCATATGAAGTAGAACTGTGACAATCCTGGCAGTTTCTTAAATTTTGTTGGAAGTTCATTAGGATTAGGCTTGTCCCTTGATCCTTTCGATTATTGTAAAGAGACCTTTGCTTTTCCAAGCAAGGGCTTTTAGTGTTACAAATCACAGGACAAGTAGAGGAGAGATGGTGGGTGAAGAGATGGGTAAGATCCTCTGTGGTACCACAAACAACTGCAAGCTGAGTAGGAGTAAGGCCAAGAAGGTTAAGATACCATTGTATTTCTTCCATGTGCTGTTGTCCTGCCACTGTTTCTTATTAAAAAAAGCAATAATTAGTTACTGTTTCATGTTTTAGTGGTATTGGAACTTTCCTTTTGTATAGATTTTTCACATTCTTTTGAAGGAGTATTCCGTGTATCTAATTTTAATTTACTTCAGTGCTAACACCTAAGGCTTGATTTTTATTATTAAGACCTAAGTGTCTGCTTTTGCAGATCTGAGCTTTAAATAAAACAGGAAAGACAAAAGGGGACTTGTGGACTTTATGGAAACATATTGTGAATGCTTGAACCTATATCAAGTAAAAAAAAAGTATTTGGCAAGTAGATGTTTTATTCCCATTCACTTATGTATATGGCTATGTTCTAAGCTGAAAAAAACTAGAAAAATAGGAATTTCCTGAAGCATTGCTGTGCTGCCACCTGTGGATGTTTCCTAAGTATTGCTTTGCCCTTTTGGTGGGATACTAGTGATTAGAGCTCGGTGGGAAACTTTTTTTCTTTTGCAGTGAAAACCTGGGAGTTTGCAGAATTTTCATCTTGTGATTCAAAAGCAGGAGAAGAATGAAAGTAAATGTTTGATTAAAAACACTTTTCTTTTTCACATTTTCATTTTTATATTTTTTCCATCAGTGTGATGGATAAGATACTTGACTTTTGAACAACAGCTGCTGAGAGCTTTGCAATGGGGTATTTCAGCAGTTTCGTTTCTTCAGAAAGCTGATTAACATTCCCTCTACAGTTCCTTATGGCTGTGAGTTTTTCCGGACAAAACATAACATCTTTCACCGAAACCTGGAATGGTTTAAGTTTTTAGTGCTCTGTTTCAGTTGCCGTAGGCATATGGAGTTTAGGTTAAGGGGCATATTAGCTCAGCGTTTTTTACCACGCCTGACACTAAGCGCTTCAGACAAAAGTAAGATAGACAGGTTTAAAGTAATTCACTTTTTCTCCTATTACTTGGATCTTTCTTTCAGTCAGTCAGCTCTTGGTCTTTTATTAGAAGGCTGAAATACAAAATTTCAATGTCCCTTGCATAAAATTGTTAAGTAGGACATCTGAGGGACCATGACACTTAGAGGAACGCCTCAATTTTTAGCTCAGTTTCATGATCTTACTGTCTGCTTCTCATTTCCCCAGTTCACTGGCATAATAGATAATGATGTTTTCTTTGCTTTGAAATTATTTTTATCATTATTTCTATGTAATATCCCTTACAGGTTGTGAATACATGTTTCCTAGTTACCTTAGGATCACAGGATAATTCAGGTTAGAAGAAAATTCAGGAGGTATCTAGTGCAACCTCCGGCTCAAAGGAAGGTCAGCTCCGAGGTCAGATCAGGTTCCCCAGGGCTTTATCCAGTTGGGTCTTGACAACCTGCAAGAAGGCTGCACAGCCTCTCAGCTCCACTGCTTGACTGTTCTTACAGTGAAAACTTTTTTCCGTATATCCTTAACCTCTCTTGTTTCAGCTTAGGCCCGTTGTTTCTTGTCCTCCCACTGTGCTCCACTGTGAAGAGCCTGGGTCCGTCTCCTTAACTTCCCTGTAGGTACTAGAAGGCTGCTGTTGGGTCTCCCCAAAACAGTGTCTTCCACAGGCTGAACACACCCCGATGCTTCAGCCTTTTCTTACAGGGCAAGTGCTCCCAGCTGCTGTCTTGGTGGCCCTCCTTCTTCATTCATTGTATTTTCTTCTTTTCAATTAAACAATCACAGTCCTTGCAAACTCTTTTTATCAGAGTTTTCTCATATATTTAAATTATGTGGATTTAGAGAAGTATAATGTGACTATTTTTTATATTATTTTTCCACCTATATGAAGGTTTTATAGGACAGGTAGACTTGCTAACAAGATCATAGTCCAGTATTGGAATTACAGTATTCCAGTGAGGCTACAGCATAAGGCACATAAGGCACTAAAAATAATTTATTGTTCGTTTTCCTGTGCATCTTAATGCCTCCTACACCCTATTAGTTACAGCTGTGCTCTCTAAACAGTAGACTGTATGTGTCTTTACAGGTGATTAGGTCACCATTTTGACTCAGTAGTTTAGAATTCTTCCCAGGTGTTTGTATGCATGTGTATGTACATCAACAGAACGTGCAGTGTTGCATAATACAGTCGATGCACAAATGGTTTGAAGCATTGTTTTGTCCAGTCGCATTGTCTGTCTAATTTTCTTGGAGGTTGATTATGATCCTTTGATACTGATTGCATAGATAGTTGTTATGCACAGATTGCTCTGCGACAGAAAAACCTTTTCTTTTTTTTTTTTCCCTCAAGTAATTAGTATGTAACATGGAACTATAATTTCAGTGTTAACCTTTGTCATGCTGAAGACCAATCTTTCTCTTCTGTGGTTTGTCTCATAGTTGGTCTTGGAGTTTCTACATTCTGTTCCATCTTTTCCCATGATCATTTAGCTAAACAACCAGTTTGGGTTCAGAGACTGAGCACTATACAGAAGTTTTGTTGGTTAAAGAAAACTTACGGAGACTGTAGTACCTGAGATGAAGTGCCATTCTGTTACCTCTTTAATTCACAAACGGTTTTCTGTAGTTTTACTGTATTTGTTTCGCTTTTTGAGTTTCTATTATTCTTCATCTGTTGGTATACTTGTTAGATTACCTATGTCTGTGTTTTAAAACAAGCAAAAAACCCCAAGCCACTAGGTTGAACAGGGCATATAAATCTGATGACTTTGCTGTCTAGTAGATTGTCTTGGTTCTAATAGTTTTTTTTCTTATTTATTGATGCTTTCCATAAAGCTTCCTTGATAACCTACAACATACCACATCATGAGAAAATAAGAATGTAGGCTTCCTTTCAGATTGGCTTCCAGACGCTTTTTTCCCTGTGACTGTAATCACGGTCTTAAATAGTTTTCCATTGTCAGCCTTCTCAAGAAGTTACCATGTCTGTAATTATTTAGCTTTGTCAGTTATGTGAAAAGATCGGTGGGTATGTGGCCAACTGTATTAGTTCCTTCAGCAGCTACTCTTTTAAAAGTTGTGGCATCTGATATTTTAGAAGAGATGTCAGCTCTGTATCTCAGAAATTGCCATGTTCAGATAGATCCTTGTGCATTCTAGTACTACCGCCAGTATCATCCTATGTTGGAATGTGGAAATTGTTATAAGGAAAAAGGGAAATTATCTGTAGTAATATTCTTGACTTACAAATATAAATTAATATTCTGAGAAAGTGACAAAACTAATCTATCAGATGAAAACTAGAAAAAGAGAAGTTATTTTTTTTGGTGAAACAACACGCTGTCAGCACATTGTGTAGTGATTGACTAAGAACCTATAGAAAAATTTACTGGTTTTTCATTATTTAGTTTCCTGTTCTGGACATTCCTCACACTAAGCTGATCAGCTGAACAGATTTGATCTCCTAAACCAGCCCTAAAATAATTGCGAAGTGAGAAGGAAAAATAGGTTTTTGACAGGTTAGTGAGATGAGTGTTTATTGTGCAATCAGATGAGGATCAGCAGAGAAAGGGGTAGGACTTGTTTGGGCAGTAGGATTTGGCACATCACTCAGATTGAACATGCAATTTTACCTAAAGTGTAGTTCTTCTTATCAGTTAGTTTAGCCTGGTTTACACTGTATAGTTTCTGGGTAGCTGGTGGAACTTGATAGTCCATCCATTCATTTAGGCTGACGCTAAAAATAATCTTTTGAAAACTCTGATTGACCACTTCTGTATGGATTTGAGAGACCAAGTGTTTCTCCTCTTAGCTGCATGGATCAGTTCAGAACTGACAGCACACATCTGTGAGGTAGCGGGGGCTTGGGATCACCACTACTAGGAATAAAAAGCTCTTTGCCCTGTAGCAGGAGAAAAATGAGCTTTCATCAGCCTTCGATGTCCCAAAGGGCCTGTAATATCAGGATACTTTTTTCAGTGTTGACAGCTCATGAAAGCTTTAGGTGAGGAGGGAGAGAAAGAAAGGAGTGCTGTGGGCATGAAACTCAGCTCTGTACAGCGTATGACTGGTTTGCCCTGTAATATCACACAGGTATGATAGGCAGAAATAGGAATAACGTTTTTTGACCCACTCAGTAAAGTTGTTAATCTTCCAGTCTCAGTTGTTGCATCTTACGCAGTAGTGTATGTTCTTCCCCTTGTTTGCAGAGAGGCAGATGAGACTGATGAAATATTTGACCTTTCTTGGAATCTTTAATAGAGGAAAGAATGCAGAAAAGCTTATAATATTTAATGAAGAAACTTTGCTAAATCTATATGCTAAGGCATGGCATGGAGATCATTTCTGAGTGATGGAGAAGTTTTTGTTTAAAGGAGTGTGAGGAGTAGCACACAAAAATTCAGAGTGGTTTCCTGAAATTATAAATCATACTTCAGTGATAACATCCTGCTGAGTGCTGACAGAAGAGACAAACTGGTACACAGGATCATAGCCTAAACCAAGGCCCATGCTTTCCTTGAACTAATTTCAGCTCTAAACAGCTTCACAAAATTTAAAAGAACATACGAAGGGCTGCACCAATTGTGATTGAAAGTCTGGTCCATCTAGCACAGATTGTTGTCTTCGACAGCATCCATAAGCAGATGTCTAAGAAGAGAAGGAATAGGGCAAGCATCCTCACCTTCCCTTCCCTCCCACCCCTGCCAAAAAAAAAAATCTCTTTCTTTTCAACTATTTTCTGCTCACATATTGTTCTGAATGTGGTGTAATTTGATTTAATAAGCCCTATTGGCTCTCTCTTCCAAGTACCTATGCAGCCTCTTCTTGAGGCCCTGTAAACTTTGTGCATCTAGAACAACTTTCAACAAGGAGTTTCATAAAGCTACTATTCATGTATCAAGAACCACCTCCTTTTGTTTGTTTTGAACCTTGATGCAAATTACGTTGTCACACTGTGGTTGGCTAGACTACTATGTCTAATAAATTCTGACGTAAAGCTTTTGAAAAATATTATCTGTGCGTAACTTGTAATGATAGGTGCAGCTGGTCTTGGTCTAAAACCATTATTTGTTTCTGGGAAAGACTTTTTTTTTTTCCCCCTTGGAGGCACTAGGCATTACAGTTTAAAGTATTGTTCGTGGCTGCTTTAACCAAGTCCAGACATTCTTTGTTTAGAACTAATTCAAATCACTGTTATAAAAATTCTTTATTTCTATTTACAGTGTCTGAGCAACACACCTCCTCTTACAGAATACTTCCTCAATGATAAATACCAAGAAGAGCTGAATTTTGACAATCCTTTAGGAATGCGAGGTGAAATAGCAAAATCTTATGCAGAGCTTATCAAGCAAATGTGGTCAGGAAAGTACAGCTATGTTACCCCAAGAGCATTTAAGGTCAGTAGGGAATTTAACTTGAATGTACATTGTCAGTTTGGGTTTTGTAGTTTAAGTATACAGAACTTGCAGAAATATGCAAGAATAAGAATTTGAAGTAATATTCATCAGTATGCAGTCCGTTTATGTAACTGTTAAAACACTTGGTTGTATATTTAAGTATCAACTGTCCTTGTACTTTGGTTTTTGAGAATTAGTTTTGGCTTCCTGTCTCCATTGAAAAGCTTATCTTTTATAACTTTGTAAGTTTTACCTTTTCAACTTTCTGCTGTGGCATCTTGGAAGTATCTGTTCTTTATAACAATTAAAGTACCAGAAGTATTTGTATTTATTTTTTTAGACACAAGTGGGACGATTTGCACCACAATTTTCTGGGTATCAGCAACAAGATTGTCAAGAGCTACTGGCTTTTCTCTTAGATGGATTACATGAGGATTTGAATCGAATTAGGAAAAAGCCTTACATTCAGTTAAAGGATGCAGATGGGAGACCCGACAAGGTAGTGTTTTTGGTATTGATCTTCATTTTGGTCAAGCCTATATGTTGCAAGGTGTTCCTTGCATGTTTGTGCACTGAATGTTTGGGACACTGATCAAGTGCTGCTTTTTCTGGAAGAGACTTCAGAAAATAAGCAAAGACTTAAAAATGGAGATCTTGTTCAAGTACCTGTGTAAATTTCTGTTTATTTAGAAGATAACTGGGGGGTGGGGGGATGGGAAGGTGTTACAGCTTTGTTAAGACCTTTTTTTCAGTTTAGTGTTTTCAATTGGAAAACAATTTCCATTCTGTTGTCTTTTATTCTTATATCTACAGTATGCAGTGTTCTGTCTCTCTCCAGTACTCTTGCTTTAGGGAAACTCTTCTAGCATTGAGCTACAGGCATGTAGATAATTTCATTTGTTACAAGTATGAGTTACTTCAGATGGAATTTCTAGTTTTATTTGCTTTTGTCTTGCCCCAAGCCACTTGAAGTCTCTCTCAGACTATGTAATACCACTGACAGAATCTCTGTCCTAGGAAAAGCGTACCTCTTTTAACCTGTGATCCTGATAATAACATGTCTTACAGGGTCCTTTGGAGTGAGATTTCTATGCTTAGGTGGTAACTGAGAATGTTCTATCAAGTACTAATAATTCTCACTTATCATTTCCTACTACTTTGTCATAACCCAGGTCGTGCTTTAATTACAGGTGGTTGCTGAAGAAGCCTGGGAAAACCATTTAAAAAGAAATGATTCCATCATTGTAGATATATTTCATGGCCTTTTTAAATCCACCCTAGTTTGTCCCGAATGTGCTAAGATATCTGTAACCTTTGATCCCTTTTGTTATTTGACACTTCCATTACCCATGAAAAAAGAACGCACTTTGGAAGTTTATTTGGTTAGAATGGATCCACTTGCAAAGCCTATGCAGGTAAGCCTCTTGGTTTATGTACAAAACTCCTGATTCATGTGGCATTAACAATGAACCTGAGTTCCTTTAAGTTTTTTAAATTCATAAGTACAATAAGCAAATCCAACAAGCTTTAGTTTTTTGGTATGTGTTCTGAAGTCCCACTTAGAATGCCTGAGGAAGACTATACATACCTTCTTATATTTCTATCAGTTTCAAGGAAGATATTGGTAATTTCTTTATGGTTGTGTTAATAAGGCTTCTTAATCTTTAAAATGTATGCTGTCCTCTTTTTTTATTTTTAGTGTTGCTATAATGAATTTGTATGATTATAAAAAAATACACTCCATCCAGACTTAAATCCTCAGTTTCTTAGCCTCAAAAGCAAGTATTGGTAGTAAGTGGTGCAAAAAACCCCGTGACTATAAATATATTAGGTAGTCCTGAATTCTTCTGTGCTATCACTTAATAGTCAAAAGAAGAAATTTCAGATGAGATTTCTTTGTAAGGAGTATCTCTTTGCCTTTTTTAGGAAGGATGGTATTATACACCTTAGAATGGCATGAAACAATGTACATAGGTTATGGGAACAAAATCATGATTAAATGGTTCTAGCTGTCCCTTATGGGGTAAGTGAGGATGAGTGAAATAAGCAAGACACGGGCAGTTAGGCAGACTTGCAAAAAGGCTTTAACACCTGAAATCAGAGTACTATAAGAAGGAAAGTGGGAGAAAAGGGTGTGTTTGCAAAGGCAATATGGGAAGTCAAGGATAAAGGGACATGTGTTAACTAGTGGGAGATGAGCCTGCTAGAAATTTGATTATCTGTGACAACAGGTTTGCACAAGGGATGCACAGTAGTTGCAGATGACCCTGTATGACATGTGAGATGGTTATGCAGGAATGAATAAGAGTTTGGGAAGGGTATGAGTTCAGTAGAGCTTTTGTGAGTCTAGATAACTATAAGACTTAAGGAGATACCAAACATGTGCTGTACATGGCAATTAATTACAAAGTTATAATACCTTATTTCTAATTAATCCTGTCTTTATTTATTATGCAAATAACAGGTAAGAGTCCTGTGTGGAGTTGCATTACAAACTGCAGGTGTACTGCACTAAGGGAAGCCACACAGGGTTTTTCTTTGACTGTTAATCATCAGGTTCTCTCTGCATGTGAAATTAGAATTCAGTCTTTATCCATTGCCTGCCATTGCTTTTTTCTAGTAATGCTTTATAAATAACTTGTGTTGTCTTTCAAATTTAAGAATCTAGTCAATAGCATGCATGCTATTTAAATGCTTAAATAAGTAGGTGCTGTTGAAATAGAAATCTAAGTAATTGGTGCTGTTAGTCTTCTTATGGAGAAAGTAAAATAGCATTAAAAAAAAGCATTGTATAAACTAATAAATGTAGTGTTCAAAGTGTGTGTGTTTGTATGAGTAAAGCTGTGGAGGCAACTACGTTTTCAGCAGCTTTCGGAATTTGTGTTAGTTGATTTACATACTTCACACCTTAAGCTCATGAATCTGAAAGAAGTATGTGAAGTATGCTGAACGTGATAAGTTGGGTTTTTTTCTCATACATATTTGTTCTCTTAAGAAATTAAAGTGACATTTTATTTTTTTTAGTACAAAGTAGTTGTTCCCAAAATTGGAAATATATTGGATCTTTGCACAGCATTGTCAGCTTTGTCTGGTGTTGCTGCAGATAAGGTAAGAGTGATTTCTTATATGAAGCACAACAATGAACATTTTAACACATATTAACCTGATTTAATGATGTATACTCCATTTTCTTTTTAGATGATTGTTACTGATATATACAATCACAGGTTCCACAGGATATTTGGCATGGATGAAAATCTAAGTAGTATTATGGAACGTGATGACATTTATGTGTAAGTACAGATAACATGCTTCATGTCTCTCTGCAATTTGTTTAGTTACTTGCAAAAGATTAAAACCTAGATGTAAGGTAAAGACAAATCTTGGGGGTTTTATTATTTTTTAATTTTTCCCCTTTGTAGCCTTTTAAATGACAGTTGTCCTTTGTATTTCTGATGGTTTTTCTTTTAGGTTTGAAATTGCTATCAATAGAACAGAAGATACAGAACAAGTTATAATTCCTGTTTGTTTAAGGGAAAAGTGCAGGCACACTAGCTACAGCCATAGTGGTTCTTCACTGTTTGGTCAACCTTTTCTCATAGCAGTGCCTAGAAACAATACTGAAGATAAACTGTATAACCTGCTGCTGCTAAGAATGTGGTAAGGTTATTGTTTAAAGAAAAATGCATTTGTTAAGAATAATGCTAGTAGTTGGAATCAGTAGGCACTTATTTTTACATGCATTGCTAACGAACTCATTAGATTTGAGTGCTTAGTCTTTTATTTGCTTTCTATTAAATATATTAAATCTAAAATTTTAGCCACTTGAGATGTGAACCAGTGTGGATTTTAATTTGATTTTTTTGTTAGCATAACCTCATCCAAAAATTATTTGCGAAGCCAGTAGAGTGTCAATCTGTATTGTCAGTTTAAGGGAATTAGTTCTGCTGCATACGTAGCTTTCATAGGGCTTGGTAAAATGCCAGTTATATCCTGCTCTGGTAATACCTCCTGTATCTACTATACAAGTTTATATACTAATTAATGTTGTAAAACTACGTGGTAGACACTTTCTGAAACTAGACTGTTCATTATGTGGAAGAAATTAGAATCATATCACCTCCATTTTAAATTTATGCTTCATTTTCTGTTGATGTAACTTTCTCTGTAAGCGAACCCATACATTTTTTTGTGTAAAAAATATGGTTAATGAACAGTTAAAGAAGTGATTTCTGGATAAACAGAGACTAATACCAAGAATCAAGTTGTATAAAATAAGTAACTGCCAAAACCGTAAGATCACGGAAAAGCAGAATTTCAGATGTGCCTGTGACAGTAGACGTGTTAGACAATAAAACTGTTAGTTCTGAATAAATCAGAAAAAGAGTGCAGGAATACAGTGCACTAGAAAAGATTTGCTTGTAAGTGTTGAATTATCTGGCTTGAACAATGTGAGTATTTAAAAATCCGTTGACTTTAACCGTTGCTTTCATTTGTTATATTTAGTCGATACGTAAAAACAGGTACTGAAAGTGAAGACACTGAAGGATCCCTACATTGCTGTAAGGACCATGGTATCAATGGTAATGGCCCAAATGGAATACATGAAGAAGGATCTCCAAGTAAGACTGGAATATCTGAACTTGTTTAGTATTTCGTATTTAATTTGAAACTGAAGTTAATTCTGTAGTGTTTTTCAATTCTTGTTATTCTACCTCATTTCTTCCTCCTTATTCTTCCAATTGTTTCAGGTGAAATGGAAACAGATGAACAAGATGATGAATCCAGCCAGGATCAGGAGCTTCCTTCAGAGAACGAAAACAGCCAGTCAGAAGACTCAGTTGGAGGTGACAATGACTCTGAAAATGGATTATGTACTGAGGATACTTGCAAAGGTCAACCACCCATGGGACACAAAAAGCGATTGTTTACATTCCAGTTCAATAATTTAGGCAATACTGACATAAACTACATCAAAGATGATACCAGGCATATTAGATTTGATGACAGGCAACCTAGGCTTGACGGTAAGTCATGGGGAACAGGTTGGCCAACATTTGATTCTGATACTTTTTTCTGACTCCACTTCCGTAAACTAGTGTTTCATTCTCTCTGTGTGCTATTTGATATATCTTTTTTTCCAATAGTAAATTCTGTATAAATAATTCATGCATTATTGTAATTAACTCTTAGAAATGCAGAAATTGTGTGCTTCAATTTTTCATCTTAAATTCATGCTAGCATTGTTTAATTATTTTGAAGAGTGTTTGCCCAAAGTTAATACAATGTCATGTAAAGCAAGAAATACTAAGAGAAAACATGTTTTTAATCTTAGAAAGATCTTTCCTTGCTTTGGATTGGGATCCTGAATTGAAGAAGAGATATTTTGATGATAGTGCAGCAGAGGTAAGCTGTTTATGTTGCTCCCCTTTCCAGCAAGAAAAAAAAATCTTAAATGTGAAAAATACAACTTTAATTAATGTGACATAAGAGATTGTAAGTCTTCAAAAGAAGAAGCTAGTGTATCTTTTTTTCACATTTTTCATAGTAAATATGTTGTCGTAAATAAACTTCATTTACACATCTAAGTAATTAGCAAATCTGAGGCTTACTAATTTGGAAGTAAATCTGAAGCTGTGAAAACTTTTTGCTTGAATGGTTTCTGATCAGTTTTTCCATGTATAGGAGCTTTGTAGTTACTGGTTATAGTAAGACGACATCACTAAAATGAGTTTTGTTTCGTTTGTTCTCTTAACTCAAGAAATACTTCTCTTTAGGATTTTGAAAAACATGAAAGCGTGGAATATAAGCCTCCCAAAAAGCCTTTTGTGAAATTAAAAGATTGCATTGAGCTGTTTACAACAAAGGAAAAACTAGGTGCTGAAGACCCATGGTAAGGACAGAAAATTAAAATTGTTATGTTCTATTGTGTATTTCTCAAAATGTAAACAAAACCACACTTGGAACATTAACAGAGATACCTAATTGATTTCTTAATGGTATTTTGAATCTTGTCATTTCAAGTGTAGTTGAAAATTCTCAAAATGTTTTCTATTTTGATCCATTGCTGAACTAAAATTGTTACCATGGGCAGAAGGTTGTATTTGTATGGGAGACAACTCATGCAGTCAGAATTAGGAGTAAGGGTAGATCCATAAGATATTCTAATCTGTGAACTGTGATCCACAGTGAATGAATAATATTGGGCCAAATCCAATGCAGTGCTTTAAACAAATATTCCTTTCTGAGATGAGAAAGGCTGGTGCAGACTGAAGTTTTTTTATGCCACTACGTAACTTGCCTTGCATTGATACATGAAATAAGGATGTGCTTAACCAGCAGTTTTGTGGGGTGGTGAAGGTCTGTCTTCAGTGGGACCTCTCAAATTCATGTTCCAACCATTAAGTTTTTGGCAGAGACTTCTATTCTGATTCATGATTCTTTCAAATTATGATTTGGAATCATACCTGAGTATTCACAATTATAGGATGTTCATGTAAGGTCCTTCTTCTCCAAGAGTTTTCTAGCTTGTAAGATTCCTTCATCAACACCTGAAGCTCAGAATGAAGTTTGAAAAGAGGGTCTGCCACTTTTTCTTTTGTGGATACTTAAAAGTTTTGGAGAATTCCAAACTCTGTCACCAGAGATCCTCCTTTATTTGGGTGGGGAGAGGGCTGACTTACAAATTCCCATATTTTTTCTGGGTTGGCTAGGTGATACAACACTGGATAGACTATTTGAGGTACCATATAACTCAAGTATGGTGAAGCACTTCCATTTTTGCAGCACATTTTAAACAGAGTATTTAAGCTACATAATATAACTTCTGCTGAAGTCAAGCAGTTGCTACTAGATACGTCTCATCAGAGGTCATGAATCGCATTCTTTCTTCATTTGTCAGGTCTTCACAGGCCTAATGTATGAGAGCTCATCATCCCTAGACCAGCGCTATTTGTACTCCAGATATTCTAAGCCAACTGGGAAAACGTTCTTCAGTTAGAGCCTGCCCCTACAGTTCTCCTGATTTCTTGTCTTCATCTGACGTTGCTATGTAAAGATAGTTGTGCAGTCTTTTTTAATTAGGGCTCATCCCTTTTTTTCCTAGATCTTTGCTGGTTAGATACCAAGATGTAGAATACGCATAGACCACTTCACAGAAGAGTTGCTTCCATGCATTCTTACTTACCTTCCTCCCCGAGTCTTAGTTGTTGAGAGATAAAAATATGCATTGCCGGGAACAGAAATTTATGAGTCACCGCCTGTTTAGTACTTGCCTACTAAGGAGGCAAGTTTTTTAATAAGGGTTTTTTTTAGGTTTGGGTAGTCACTGTTACCTGGTTTTAGTGGTAGGTGGGATGGGGTGGGAGATGAATGAATTCGGAAATTGAAACTTGGAAGAACCACAGTTGTCTGTTATGTATGGCTTTTCATATAGTCAGTTTTCCTGAAGTATTTTCATAACCCTTCATCTTTTTT
This sequence comes from Sagittarius serpentarius, assembly GCA_034782735.1. Classification (NCBI taxonomy): domain Eukaryota; kingdom Metazoa; phylum Chordata; class Aves; order Accipitriformes; family Sagittariidae; genus Sagittarius; species Sagittarius serpentarius. The sequence continues at coordinate 36,546,093 of JAVKLA010000005.1, forward strand.
TATAAAATATGAGAAAGCTGTGTTTTAACTAAAGATACAGGGACTACTATACGAGACGAAAATCCTACATTGGGGGGTGGTACTTTTGTGTTTAAAATGCTGTCAGGCTTCACTGTGAGCACACTTGCATGCTAGCACCTCACGTTTTAAACTGGAAGGGTTATCAATGGTGTTAGTGACAGAAGATGGAATGTGTGTGTGTGTGTGTGTTTCGGCTTTTGCTCTCAGTTCCTCCCATTTTACTGGCTTTCTCTGTGGTAATGTATTTTAACATACATACAGACTGCAGTTATTTAAAATTGATTTTTTTTTTCTTTTAGGTATTGTCCAAACTGTAAAGAACATCAGCAAGCTACCAAGAAGTTAGACTTGTGGTCACTGCCCCCCGTGCTGGTAGTTCATCTAAAGCGCTTTTCCTACAGCAGATATATGAGGGACAAGTTGGATACATTGGTTGATTTTCCAATAAAGTAAGAAACCTAAATACTGCGGTGCTAGAAGTGTAAAAGTTAGCATGACTAGGGCACGCGCTTAATCCAGCAATTATGTAAGATGGTTTTGTTCTCAGCTTCCATGCATGGATCCTGTAAACGCTTGTAGGTGAAAAGTAGGAACTTGGAAAAATAATAATAGTAGATAAGTATGGAAAAACTCGGTCAATAGTTTTGGCTAAGGTTACTGGTTCCTGTTCCACTCCTCACAGAGCGAGAGGTGCACTGTCAGGGTAATCTGGTGTATGTTGTTTTTGTGGGGAATATAAAGTAAAGGGCTCAAAGACCACCAAAATGTGAAATGCTTAAAAATATTATTAACATGACCTTCTTTTGGTTGTTTTTTTGTGTTTTGTGTTTTGTTTGTTGTTTTTTTTGTGTGTGTGTGTGGTTTTGTTGTGGTTTGTTTTTTTGTTTTTGTTGTTTTGGTTTTTTTTGGTTTGGTTTGGTTTTTTTTGTTTTTTTAAACAGCGACTTGGACATGTCAGAGTTCCTTATTAATCCCAATGCAGGGCCTTGCCGCTACAACTTGATTGCTGTTTCCAACCACTATGGAGGAATGGGAGGAGGGCATTGTAAGTTGATTTCAGTTATCATCATTCTGCATGTCAGCTTTCTTTGCATGTTTATTTTGATTTAAGTACTGATCAGTTTGAATCAATGGCATTTTTTAATGGTTGAGGGGACAATTTTTTTCATTACCTTGAAATGCTTTCACAAGTATTCTAACACAAAAATCTGTATGAAATGAGCTTTCAAGGATAATTGTAGGTTCTTTTATACTTCTAGCTATGCATATTGTGAAAAGAGAAAACATAAGAGCTACTGTACCCTTACAAGTGATTTTGTCTTACTTGTCTGTATTTTTGTACATTGTGCATCTCCTTGAAAGAAGGGAGAAAAATGAAAAAGTGACTGAGGGATTTTATTTTGACTGTCCTTTCTCACTCTTTCAAAGGGGAATCTTACTGGATAAGCTTTCTTTGCTTAAAAAAATGAGAGCGTGAAAGTATGAGTCTAATAGTGATAATAGGTTTTGGTTAGTTAAATGTCAAGCGCTTGACAGTAACAGACTCTAGCAACTGATTGTATGACATCTGTGAAGATACAAAGTCCTTAAACATTGTACTTTTTTGTCCTAGATACTGCTTTTGCAAAAAATAAGGATGACGGAAAATGGTACTACTTTGATGATAGTAGTGTGTCCACTGCATGTGAGGACCAGATAGTGGCAAGTACCTTTTGTGTTTCTAAAATTGGGACTGTTGACGATATTTTCTTCTTGCGGGAATTAAAATGAAGAGTAAATCATGAACCTTGCAGTAAATTTGTAGGTCGCAGTTTGTGTTCTTTCAAAGGACAGTACAAAACAAAAATGGTGTGCTCTGACATGCAAAAATAACTTACAAGCAAGCTTTGTGTTTCTTTGTAATTTTACCTTGTAGACTTGGAAGCCAAAAAAAATAACGGGTAACTTTGGACTGTAAATGTTTTGTCTGGAGCCTCATGAGCATATTGCACTTCTCTCTTTTACAGTCCAAAGCAGCATACGTGCTCTTCTACCAGAGACAGGACACAATCAGTGGAACTGGCTTTTTCCCTCTTGACCGGGAGACTAAACAAGGTGCTTCAGCTGCCACAGGCATCCCACTAGAAAGTGATGAAGACAGCAATGAAAATGATAATGATATAGAAAATGAAAATTGTATGCACACTAACTAATGGAAGACCTAGAAGCCATAAGAGACACTCTTACTGGGGATACCTATTGAAAGGGTGAAATTGCCCACAAAATTTAAGAAGAAAAATCTGAGATGGGGAATTTCAGATAACAGAATGTAAATCTTTATTACATTTGAACATGTGCGGTACTTGAAGTGAAACAATAAAAAACAAAACCAGAAATTGTCTCTAATGCATTTACAGTCTTGTATTCACAAGCTATATATAGGATATCACAAATAAACCCCTTTTAAGTTTTCTGCTGCTGTTCTGATGGATTATGTTTTCTTTTGTTTTGGATGTGAGTTAATAAGTAAAATGTTAAATCTGTGGACTTCTGACATTTATTTTCTTAGTACTGCAAGAATACTACTGCCAGGTCTAGTTTCTGGATGAATATATACATGTTCCTTAGGCTGTCACACAGACTACAAGTAAAAATGTCATAAATATATAAGCAGTAGTTTTCTTGAAACAGCAAACTTTGGTTTCTCCCTAAAAAAAAAAAAAAAATTTTTTTTTTTTTAAATTAGGTCACAATAGAAGAAATAGCTTGAAAAGGTGTTTTAACCTTTTGTGATATAGCTGAGCATCCAGAATATTATGTTCATCTTACTGCTGCTGTGGAACAGGTTCTGGGTTTCATGCTGCATTAACAAAAAGTTTTTCAATTAAATGTAAGTATCCTTTGTTGCTTGTTGGAATCTACTCTGCAGACATAATTCCTGTTACCTTGCTTATAAGACATGCATAATTTTAATCTGGTGTCAGTCCAAAATTTAAAATTGTGCTGTAACTTCTCTCTCCCCAGTTTTGGTAGTTTGACAGCTTGCAAACTACTCTGTAATAAGGTCAGACTTAATAGTATTCTGTATCCATAGTAATGACTGTGTATCGGGCTTAGATGAGAATTTTTTCAATATAACCTGCCTTTAAGCTGTTAATGAACAAAATGACTTTAAAGGTAGGCCTTTGTGTGTTCCTGACGGAATTCACCATAGCCTTACAGCATATCTGAAACGGTAACTCATTATAAGAGAACTGGCATTTGCATGTTCAAGTCAGAACCTGTACAGTATATAAGGCATTACAAACTTTGAATTGGGTTTCAGTTAACTATGTTCAGGGGTCCAGGATGCCAAAATAAGTGTGACAGTTTGAAACGGTTTTTAAGTTGCTGCTTTCCCTTTGGTCTAGTTGGAGGAATGTATTGTTGATGGGTACACAATACTGCCCTTGAGAGGGACTCTTGAGTGCGGGGACACACTTCACATATCTACTACCTGGAGAATTGCTTTGTGTCCCACTGTTTAAACAAATAATTTAAACAAGAAAAAAAGCAAAAAGTACGATGTTCTTCACTTGAACTAATCAAATACAATAGGTTATAAATTGTGTATTGTAAATAAAAGTTCACTCTGTGAGTGCACATTTTGGTAAATTATTTATTTATGTTAGCATTAAAAAGTTTAAAATATTGCATTTGACCAGGATATAAATGAGGTATGTGGACATGGCTTTGCTTTATACCTTGATATTAAAACTGGTGTTTCATCCTGGTATTTTAAAGCTGCTTTGAGGTTTGTTTTTTTTTTAAATGTAAACTAACCTCCTGCATGACAGAGGTTAAAATTTTGTCTGCACTTGAGTTCACTTGGGTTTACATTTGAAATGCGCATGTTTATTTATACAGATTTCAATAAAGCTATTCAAGGCCTTATTTAGTCTTCCATTTTCTTACAAATTCTTTTCCCACAGTGTTTGTGTAATGGGTAGTCGAAGACTCGTATTACCGGTTACAAAACGGCTATTTAATGACTAACACGGAATAAGATTAATAGTATTTCCAGAAGGTAGTATCTATGAAAGGGATTCTCTCCTGTCATTGTCTGCCTCTAAAAACATTTATAAGGCTGCAAAAAAAAAAAAAAAGTTTATTGCCATGAAAACCTATTACTTGCTTTTTGAAAGTAATGCTGTAACAATAATTAAACAGATGGGACGATACTAACTCTGAGACGGCTGGTGAAATGAGGCGATATATTTAAGGTTAGACAAACCGATACGGTGGGGGGAAACAAACACATACTTGTCGCTTAAAACCTTGTATTTAGGTGTAGAATACAGTAATCCAAGACAAAGCTATGTACTAAATAGCTTGTGAGTTTAACTTGCTTAGTTTAATTAAGCACTTGAGAGATGAGATTTATCTGTGGAGCAGAGGAAGTAATCCCAGAGAAGCGAACATCACTTTGAGCAACACACACACAGAGCCCCGCTGCCTTCCTGCGCCCGCTGGTTTTTGCCGTCTCCTGTTAACCTAGAACTTGCTTGGAAAAACCACGAAGGAGCAAAGGATCTGGTGTGACTTACCAAAGTCTCGCTTTGGAGTTTGTAGATCGGAGCTTTAATACCTGATAACTCGCTCTCCTAACGCACTTCATTCCCCCTTTGAAAGTGCAGACATACATACTTACATGGGATCCTGTATCTGAAGGAATGTACTTACCTGCTTAATAGCTGGATCACCCAGGCAGAGTTTAAAAGGGTACTGATCAAAGTAGCATTTAGTTAGGAAAAATTTACATAGATAGTTTCCAATTTTTTTTTTTTTAATTTGGCTTCCAAGAGTACACACACTGAGTTTGTAAGCTTCCTCATCAGATGATAGCAAAATCAGTAGCGTTTCTGTATGACTGTCTCAGAGGTTCCTAGGAATTCAGCCAAGTTGCGAGTTTCATAAAACTAGCATGTATTCACACGTAAGATACGGTAATTCATCCAGCGTGGACGTGCTTAGGATTAAAACTACAGATTAAAACTACATTCTTTATGGTGTCTGTCAAAAGTCATTGTCACTCAGCTAGTCATTTATATAGTGAATAAAGAGGGTCCTAACATCTCTTTTTATGAATCAGGTCTGATAAAAATCTAGAGGATGCTTTCTTTTTTTGCTTACGTTGACAGCAAGCTTTCTGATGGCTGTAAGCGTTGGCATCAACCCCCAAATGACAAGGTACAGTTAACCTTGTTAATGTGGGAGTCACAGAAACAAAACGGAGTAGGAGGCAGAAGGCAGCGTGCAATTCCCAGTTACTCCACGGATTTTGTGATGGCAATAAAGTCATTTAAAGCCTGGCTGGGAGGGAAGGAGAGGTGAAGAGATACTGCCTGGGACCTCTTGGTTTAGTTGGCTTCAGTCAGTGTTCTGGCTGCTTTGGTGCAGACCAGTTCCCTGATTTCTTCTATCAGCCACTGTAGTGAAAGTCCTACCTGCCGCCCTGGCACACTCCGAAGGGAAGTTTGCAACGTGCCGTTGTGATGACTGATGAAGAAAGCTGTCAGATACTGCTCTGCCAAATGACGTAGAAACATTTCCTGCATCTACAGGTAGTTGCTAATGGGAAGGCCACAACCCTTTCTGGCTTTCCCAGCCGGCTAGCGCTGCGTTACGGAGTGCAGTGTATTTTTCAAGTGTTTTGAAATCTTTAGAGGGAAGTCAGTATGGCAGGCAAAGAAATTAATTGGCAAACCTACCAGCTGCTTCAAAAATTCTTCCGCCGCCTTTGATGTCAGACTGTAATTTCAGGGTATGGTTTTTCATTGTTTCCAAGTACTAGTTACTTTGACAAAGAAAATCACTATAAATATAGTGAAACAGTGAATATGAAAGCTATATTTGGTAGAACAAGCATATTCTTAATCTGCAGGCAAATTGCTCTCTGGGTTTTTTAGGTTTTTTTTCCTTGGGGGCTAAACAAAATGTGAGAACAGTTCCGCTTTCTGAGTTCCAGCACTGTGTGCTCCTGAGGCAGGCAGAGACACCCGATGTACTGAGAGGAAATTACACCTTGGAATAGCATGGAAACGCCAGAAGAGTCCAGAAGTGACAAATTTATGACCAGTTTATGCTATTAACTAGGGAATGAACTGGGTTACTATATGCAAGGTGGTATTAACAGTCATCCTGGGCCAAAAAATGCAAAAGCTGATACTGGACTCAAATGATAAAGAATTCACATCAGTCAGTATGGTTTTATTTATGTCAAGTTTTATATTAATTTATATGAAGTTTTGTTATTGGGGGGCACAGTAATTGAAAATGAGAGTTGGTAAAGATTATAATATAGGTGCACGTAGAATTATTTAAGTGCTTGGCACTTAGTTATCACCATAAGTATCACATTACTCTCATCAAAACGAGCATTATGTACTATCACCCACTACACAGTTTAGGAACCAACCAACAATCTCAAAATAGTTTCCATTAGGAAATCGTTGCTGGAATAGGGGTGTTACTGGAGAAGTTAGTGGTACTTGGTCTTAAATTAATGTCTTTATTCAGTGTGTAAAATGTTCAGATCATAGCTACAGATGGTGGAAAGTAGTAAGCGCCCCTAAATCCTGTGCAGCCCTGGTGGGCAAGCAATTCAGTGTCAGCTCCCAGTGCAAAACGCTGGCGTATGACCTTGTCCTGGGACACATAAGCAGAATTAAGAAGTTGGCTTAATCTTCCCCAGGTCTGTGGCAAGGACCCTGGGGAAATACACCATTTGAGTTACTACCTTTTACATGTCCAGATTGGAGCCTGGGAGACATTACAGAAAAAAAGTTACAACCCCAGGGTAAATATGTTTGCATGAACAGATATAAAGAAGAATTGTTTTCTCAGAAAGACTGCCCCAAAGTGCCCCAGTCTGTGTGCGATACGTTACCGGGGAGCGGGGGGGAATAACTGTATGCAGGGGGGATTGGAGTGGAGAGAAACATTCAAAGAGCTAATGGTTCAAAACTGAAACCAGACAATCTGAGAACAGAGATAAGCATGGGGGTCTTCTATGCAATTAGTTCTGAACAAGAAGGAAGACACCACCGGCAGAGGCGAGCGGCGGGGGCTGTCTTACCCCTGGGCCGGATGCCTTCCCCGGGCTGAGGAGGGAGGCAGCTGAGACGTGCACTGGCCCTTCCCCTGCCAGGATGGAGAAGTCTGCCTTGGCCCTGAGAGCTACGAATCCCTAAATACCCTGTTCTTTGCAGAGGAATGTTCCTTCCTCTTCAGACCTAATGGCACCTTAAAAATCACTGACGAGTTTTGAATGGAGGCCTGAATCTGTAGGTATTTGCTCTGAGCTCAGCGTGGTTTGAGGGAAAGCCTTCACTCGCTAGTGTTATAAGAATTCCTTAACATGGGAATAAAACCCATGCTCCTGCTTCAGGGTAGCAAACAGTATGATTTTTCTTCCCTTTCTGCACCATTGCTATTAACTTAAATCAAACTCATGAAGCCGCTGGGTTCAGAATTCCCATCTGAATGACCTCTTTGATTTATTGTCATTTCCTCAAAGTAACTCTTCCCCCCGGTTACTGCCTAAACTGAAACACACATCTCCCTTTTCCATCTTTCTTTGCAATTCTGGAAGAGCATCCCTGCTTTTCCAAGACAATTTCTGTTAAAGCACAATGACCGGTTCAGACATTCCCCTGTTGAAAAATGCGTCGTTCCTCAAAAATGTAAATTAAAACTTACACATCAAGCAATGGAAACGAGGTCTGCAGCCAGCTCTGGCGGCATGAAGGTGTTTTCCAGAACACAAGGAGGGGTGTCTGGAAAGAATTCAGATGAGCTATGCTTGTTTTCAACCTCTGTCAATATTGCAAAATCCATACTGTGCTGTGGGTGTTCTGCGAATGCGAGCGTGTCTCTTGGCTAAGGAGAAAGTCTGCAAACAGTAATTACTAATGCTGTATCATCTATGCTTATGAAAAGCAAATACAAAGAACATCCCTTCTGTCAACTCAGATAAATGTTTCTCAGTGGTGCTCAGGGAATACGCAGCTTAGGACTGCTCATACAGGACTGGTTTCCTTGGGCAGTTTGCTGCGTAAGAGGAGAAGGTCTGGATCCTGTTTGAGTTCTGCTTCCCCCATTCCAATGGGGAAACAGCAGCATCCATAAACCCCAATATAGTTCAGCTGCAAGTGAACAGGTCAATAAAGTCACACAGTATTGCTACTCTGTAGTTGCCTCGCCCAATCAAATAAAACATTAGTCGTGTTGACTAATTTTGCATGACCTAATAGCTGCTCCATGAATTAAATGTAGTCTCTAAATAGCCTATTTATTTGGTGAGACTGATGTCCTGCATAACTTTGCCACGGATGACATGGATCCTAAATACAACTTGCAGAGCTGAGACCTAGATTCAGACCCATTTTTCAGACGTGTACTAGGACTGTCGCCAACAGCAGGTCAATTTTCCCATCTTTTGCTTTAAAAAATTCCCTGCCACCAAGTTTCTGGCTACTGACACTTTGGGAAAGTTTTGGGGTTTTACTGTAGAATACAATCAGTTACACACTAAAAATGTTTTGTTTTCCAAAGTCTCAATTAAAAAAACTGTTGTGAACATTTTAGAATAATGAACTACAGTTGGGCAATAAAGTCAATGGAAATGTTTGGATCAAGCAGATTTCTGAGACCTAGAATGCACAATAATCACAATCACTGATGGGACAGAGACAACAGAACTTTCTTCATAAAATATTCTGAATTGTTGAATTAACTTACTTTTACACAATTTGAGGAAATTAGATGTACATGTTGATTTTTGGTATAGGAAATAACGCCTTAGATACTGTCTTTAGGAAATGTACCCGTAGACATTTCTGCAGTATTGTTCAGATAAGGTGGCAAAGATTAAGAAAGAAATCAAAGAAGTTTGGAGAACTACTTACTGTGGGAAGCATTTGGTTATCGTCTGTCTACAATATTTGGATTCAGTTTGGTTAACATCATGCTCAGTCTGAGACTGTAATTTAGAAAGCCCATTTTTACGATGTAAATTGCTCTCTTAACATCAAGTGTGATGGATTATAATGTCTGTTTTCGCAGAAGCATTTGACAATATTATTAGAATTTGACAGACATGGTATTCTTTCCTTGAAACAAAAAGCCCACATCGACATACCAACTTAATTTATTTAACCAATAAAAAATCTTCCCAAAACTTCTGTGAACAAAAGTGCAATTAAAAATAAAAGGAAACAAACCAGATTTAAGATTCAAATTTACACACTCCATTCCAGAACAAAGGTACCAAGTAATCCAATGTGACAAAAGCAAAAGAACTGATGGCAAAGGGGAGGAAAGGGTGCAGAACTGTGAATGTTTGTAAAAAGGATGAATGACAGCGAAGACAAAAGCAGGAGTATGGCAAAGCCTATACTGCATGAGTAGGAAGGATGAATGGAACAAGAACGTAGCTGTAGGATACTAATAAGGAAGTGGTAGAGGATTTCAAATTCATTCTAAGAAAAGCAGCATCCTATGATTAAAAAGGAAAAAAAAAATCAAATACTGCAAAAGTCACTAACAGGTGACTGAGAATTAAGATCTTTGAGAGATGTGGGTTGCCTTGTAGGGAAAGAAAACAAAAGTAACTCGGTTCCTACAATGGACTTAGTGAAAGATACAGAAAACCACTAGAAAAGAAAAAAAATCTACAGGTGATGCAAGGATATTAAGAGGACATTTTTGAATGAGACAGTAATGGAAGAGCCATGCTGTTTTTGACATGAGTTCTCACCTAGTCATTATGTAGAAAACTGCAGTTTATGTGTCCATTATTGGATAATGTCTTGAGAGCAGGAGCTATGTTAATAATTGAGGAACAGGTTTACAAAAGAAAGCTCCAAAGGTCCTGAAGGGGAAAAAAACGAAGCGTCGAGTTCTTTGAAACTCTATGGTAACTCTGTTGGTAAGGCTGGTCCTGGCCTCCTATGATCTTGCCTCCAACAAAGACAGACATACAAGCCCACCAGACATTTGTATCCCCCATACCGAAGTGCGGCTGAGCTGGTCAGGAGCACAGACATTTGGTGAGGAATTTGTCAGTACTTAGTACATGCTAACTGCTAATTTTATAATTAAATTTTTTATCAGATCTTCTTAGATCATGGTGTGTTTTTTGTTAGTTAAGACTGAAGCAGGGAAGTAAGGCCGCTAGAAATAAACAGCCATAGGAGTCTAGTGATGACCATGCTGCTAAAGGGAAGTAAGACTGGCTGAACAAGTTTCACACGAGCTTCTTACACATCCCACTTAATGATCCATTCAGTAGCTCCAGGGCTCGGCTCCCAGCTGGAAGAGCGAGGTTTCAGACCTGGCATTTCCTATGCTCCAGCCAGCGGTCAGCCACTGGCGTGAGGAGACGGACAAGCTCATCCACCGTGCCCTGGGAGCGGGTTCCAGACAGGGGTTCCCATTTGTGAAATACTGAATACAACTTCTAGAAATGGCCCCAAAGTGCCAAAAATAACTATGAAATTGCACCACATATGCATCCCTGGCTACGGACGTACCTGCTTGCTCATGACCCAGGACGTAGGTAGATATGATGGTACAGCCCTGCTATTTTTGGGGAATACATATTCGCATGAGGAGGTGATCTGTATAGTCATTTTACTACGAAGGAAAGTGTTTGGCCCTTTAGGGCTGCCTTTCTTTGGTTGTCTTCCAAATTCCCTGAGAAGTATATTCATTCTGTTTATCTGTTTTTGACTCAGCCTGAGTAACAAAATTTCTTTCAGACTGCTGCCTATAAACACAGTCACGCATCCAGCCATACAAGTACTTACATTGAGGGTAAAGTCCTTTGAACGAAATAAGAAGAGGTCTACAATCTTCATAAAGCAACAAAGATGAGCACAACATATAAGGTAAATCAAGGCCTCTATACCAAACAGCTCTTCGTCAAGATCTCTTCCATAAGAAATCTCTAATCCTTATGGTTTATGGAAAGAACTGCCTGTACAATAATGGACTGGTCACACTTCAGTTATCTTTGCGATCAGTTGTGCTGGAGGCTCCCAGAAGTACGTGGCCATTCCGAGTCTTTCCTAGGGTGGTCTGAGTTAGCTACAAACCAAGTTGGTCATGCCAGCAGTGCAGCCGTGGCAGTGTGAGAAAAGAAGAATACCTACGTAGTGCGCTGGCCTCCATGCTACTTATGTGAGTATAGTGAGTGTATCTCTTTTTATTAGTTATTTTCTGCATTTTATAGATATGACTGCAATGCTTGCTATGTAGACAGAGGCCACCCCTAATGCAAAGGACCCAACATCCATTCGGTAGATGGAAACTCTCCTGTAGTAAAGGTACCACTTGGCAGCCCCAGGGCTGCAATCTGGAATGATTATCTTAAAGAAGGATTCGACAGAGCCTGGGGAAAGCATCCAGCAGCTTCCCCTCTCTGCTGCAGCAGCCAAAAAGAATTATTTTTACACAGCGGAACACTCTTCTCCTCTCTGGTGCTGCTTTGTGATTAGTAGATTGTCTGTAGGCTACTAGGTGTCTGGAAACATTTCCATAATTTTCATACAAGAACAGATAAAAAGAAAATTATTAAAAAGATGTAGGGAGGTTTTTGGCAAATAGATGAGAGAGCAGCAAAATAAACAGACTGCAGCACAACACACATTTCTGGCATTCCTGATGGGCATTTTTATGTTACGCATCCTGCAGTCAGAACAAGATACTCAGGAAAAGACTTGTCCGGAGAGTGCAGCTGTATCCACCACCCACCGCGAGAGCTCTGGATCAAATAACACTGCCCAGAATCACAATTATTTTGCTTCAACACATCTATGCCTTTATTTCTAAAGCAAAATTCCTGATAACAGACATGATGATTGCAGTAAATTCTGATGAGGAGTGCAACATCGCCGAAGTTTCTTCATCTGCTGACTGTGACCTCATGCTGTGCTCATTGTTAAGAGGGCAGCAGGCACGGTCAGCTGGCGTCTTCCAATGGAAACAGCTGCCAAGTAACACCTCCATCAGGGTTTCTGTATTTACTACACGTGGCAGAAAAGAAAGGTGTCAGGAATGGACTGCGGTATGCACCACACAGGGAAAATTCACAGGTGCTGCCTGAACAGATAATTCCGTTATCTAACAAACACTATTTATTGTGTAAGGGAATGAAAAACACATTCAATTCAACGCACAGAGTGAGGTTTGTTTCCCAGACCAGACACATACTTCCAGTGTGAGCTGGAAAAGTTATTTAATCTGTCCTGACTCATGCTCAGTTTTAAGTACAAAGGGTAAGGGAGCTGCTGCTAAGAGTCTGTGAATATCATGTATCTGTTTGTCTGTTGTTAATAGCTGTAAGACAGCAATAAATTAATTCAAGCAGTGGACAGTAGTTCTTTCTCAGAAGAGACGTTAACAGGTTCAGCTGAGTCAATTACCACTACTCAAAAGGGCAATGCAAAAAAATAAAAACCCCACTGCTTTGAGAATCTGTTTGGACAAGATTCAGGCAGAAAAAACTGGAAAAAGAGCTTTGCTGGCTGGTTACACAAGAGTCAGGGAAGCACCTAAGCCTCCTGTTGAGAGATTCATGTGTAGGCCCTGAAGTGATCACACTGTAACTCAACAGGGAAGCGTTGCCGAGTATCTACTACACGCCATAGGGCTGACGTTTTGGGCATTGCTACGTAACGTTTTGTCCGTGACCTGAAAGATAATGTGATGTAATTACTGATAGTTTGCTAACAACAAAGAGGATGATTCACTGACAGACAGCAGCTGAGATTGCTTTTTCAGTTGACTAAACAAAATAAAATGTGTATTAACTGCAAATATACAAACGAAACGTGTACTAACATGCAAATATACGCCCACACCTATGTTGAAAGGAACACAGGCTAAATTCACACCGGAAAACAAAGTATTTTTCAATCTGCTGGCCGCTCTAACTTCGTCACACAGCCACATCCTAAAGGAACAAGGGCTTCACTTCTATTCCATAAAAAAAGAATACCAGGTATTAGAGGGAAGGTTATTACTTCTGCATTTAATCCATTTGTGGCCACAACAGAAATGCTCTTTTGCCCCATTTCTTATGTCTGTAATTTAAGAAGGAGTTTTTGAAGTGTTCACGTAGTAAAGCATGTGCGTGGGGCTTCCTTGTGCTTACACAGACCAATACGATGCCTAGCTGCTTACAAAGAACCACAAGAAGTATTTGGTACTAATCCATCCCTCACTCTCTTTTAATTTAAAATTGAACTTTGCCCTTTGGTATCAGTATCTATGTTCTATCTACTATGAGGCAAAATTTTCTCCACCATGACTGTTAACTCTGCAGTACAAAAAACCACCAGATATGTCTGCAAACACCTTTACTTGACCACACAATTGATATTTCCTACCCTGACGTTTATTTAGTACTGGTTACTCTGTACAGATTCCTATCAGTTACAAAAGTATACAGGAGTGTTAGTAAAGCGAACTCAAGAGGAAAAGCCATGATTCTTCTACATGTTCTTTTACGACTGACTTTTACAGTAACACCATCAGCACAAAACCAATTCATTGCCACAGTGAAATCTGACAGTTTTGTCTCTGTGTAACGTGGCAACAGAACCCTGTTCTCATATTCAAAGCCTACATCTACCAGGATGGACTACAACTAGGAGTAAACACCTGAAATTACTACAGCCGAGTGCTATCCCATGTTTAATCGAATCAAAAGGACCGACGCGCATCATTTGGAATGAACATGAACACTGGTTCCAAGAGGTAATTTAATGAATCATAATAGGTCTCATGAGCATTTCTGTTGGTAAACAGGGGCCATAAAGCTACAGGGAATGATTTCAATCACCCACTGCCCACCACAAGATAACATATAATTAAATAACAAAGCAAACAACAATGTAATAATTGCAGTGCAATACCAAGTTAGCTTAACAGCTAACCAGAATTTTTAGCTTGCTCGTCAAAAACGTCCCCTCAGAGATGTCCACATAAGCTGTTCTATTTTCTGACTCAAAAGCAACTCGAATTGAAACTGAGGCATTTAAAACACACCAAAAGACAGGCAAGCACTTTTACTCCGGGTTAGGAATACATGCAATAGCATCGATTGCAATGAAATGCAACAACAGTACGTCACATTCACAATCAAGTCAGTGTCACGTAAAAGCATCCTGGCTAGTTTAAATAGTTTAACTGCTCTGGTTTAGCTTAACTAATAAATCTTCTGCATTTACCAAAGGCGTACATCAGAACATTGAGAAAGATTATCTCGTGTTTAAGAGGAGTGCCTGAGATTCAGGCACATGTATAGTTCCCAATTCTCATATTCAGCAGATCTTAAAGAGTTTTCAGTTCTGCAACCACTTGTACGATTGATTTCCAAACCCATGAGCAATCTTGCTGTATTTGGCTGGTAATGGTGAGCAGGCTGAGTGTCAAAGGCGGTAGTTGAAAAGATATGTATGATAAAATGTAAATGATACAAAGTGAAGTATGCAAATGGAACAAATTTTAAACTCAGGCACTGAGATTTAAGTATGAAACACAGAATGGCCTTCAGAGAAGATAGAGACTGCACTTAACCTAAAACTCCCTTTAATTAAAAAATAGACATGTTTATTAAAAGTAATTCTATACCCAATTTCCTAAGATCCCGAATTCTCACCAAATTCACAAGTGGTCTGCTTGGTTCAAAAAGCATCACAATGTATAAACAGAAATTATGTGATACTAAAAAACCATAATAACCTCAATTTTAGAAGCAAAACACAGTTACAGTATTCTAAGATGACTTGTGCGTTCCAGTACCATGAGTTGGGTACTATTACAACTGTATGTGCAATTTTGTCTGACATCGTTAAAGAAGGGTGCTGTTCATCTGCAGAGAGGACAGTGGATGACCAAAAGCGGAACACCTGGCCTCATAACAGACATCTAAAGAGCTGCACTAAAATTTTTTTTCATGCATCTCAGCAGACTAATAAATCTAAGATTCTATAATGTAATAAGAATAGAAAGTAATTTTATTTTATTATTTTAATATTTTTTGCTTACGAAAGGAATAGCATACGGTCTTTTTTCTCCTGATCTACAAAAGAGAGCACTGAGCAAATTGAGATTAGTGAAAAGGGTGGAACATCAGCCAGAAACAGCTTAAAAAAATTTTTTTCTGTGTTACACTTAATAGAGGTGGCAGGGTTGCTATCAAGCTGTTACAAATATGGAAAGCCTCTAGCATGCTCCCAGTTCTATGCCACTACACAACTGGTACAAGAAAAGATGGATAAACAGCAGGTACAAGCTAATATGATAAAAGTAATTAACATCATGAAATAATCTGCTTTTTTTCTCAAGAAACCATCATTTACACAAACACTATAAGTTACAACACAAACAAACAATACATAAACCACTTCTTCCTGAGAGGTGTAGTAGTTTATATTCCAAAATATTTGTCACGACTGTTCTTAAATATTTTTACAATTTTTTACACAATCCTTAACAAAAAAATCATACAGCAACAAGTTGTCAATTTTACTTAAATGCAGTAATCATCTATTCCCTATACAGTGCTTTTACTTCAGAAGTTGGCATTACTCTGTGAGGAGGGGTGGACAAATTTACTGCTATGGCTTTGATTAAAGACAACATCTTCTATCTTTCACGCAAGTTAACCTCTCAGTCATTTACATGTAAGAGCACCCCCACCCTCCCACCCCACCAAACTGAATGTTTACAGTAGTCTTGTTTGGTTAAACAAAACAGCAAGGTTTGCAGCGAATTAGTATGCACATACGATCTAATACATACTAATTTGCTTGTTTTAAATGTGATTAATCTCGATTCTTCTTACTTGTCTCACCATTGTTAACAGGCAAATATGGCCATATGACAGTTTTCCTCATCTTTCTCATTTTGATTACAGGGATAATAATGACAGCGGGATGCTTTAACTCCAGATGTAACATTCAGCCAAATTCTACCCAAAATACTTGCTCCCTTTCCGTAAGAAAGGCAGTGTTACAGAACAGTTTACTGACCCTCATTTCACAAGAAATTTCAATTGGTTTAGTTCAGGCAGACAAGTAGGTTCAGCGAGTACCAATATGCCCACCACTCACCACGTACGGTAAACAGGTGGAAAAGTCTCAACAACAAAGAGGAAGGAAATCATTAACACTTACCTAAGAAATACCTAAGCATAGTCAATAATTAATTGACTCATTCTCCTAGCAAATCATCCGTGTTTCTTTACGAAGGTATTTGGACTGGTCTGCGGATTGCCATCAGGACTGAAGCCCAGAATGGAAGCACTTAGACGGGAAAATCCTTAGGGAAACGCTTATTGGTTATGCACATAAAGAGTTATACTGAAGACAACAGTCTTGTTTTTTAAGTAAGCATATAAAAATCAAAGCTTTTGAGAATACACAGACCAATGCGTTTTGAAAGCATAACAATGTTACAGAATCGTGGGTCTTGATTTTACTGAGCACAGCCTGAAATCCTAATTCCTTGTCTGAAGGCACATACAGTTTGACCACCTAATTCAACTGTGCCAGTATTACACTCCGTTTTAAAAACCCACATCCATTTACCAGTTCTGTCAAGTTAACAGCCAGTAATTTGAAAACGATGTACAAATAAAGAGCTTAAAGTAATAAATTACTCAGAAAGCAATCCTGCACTTTTTGCCTCATAAAGCACACCTGAAGATTTATGTCTAGAGCCACAGTGTACAATGCTGTGCCAGTGGGAGCCTGTTTACTGTATGATTTGCAATGTATCTCACAGCAAATGAACCCCAATGTACAAGTAGGGACGCTCGAATTTAGGAGAGGTTCTTTTCCCTTTTCCATTACAAGACATGAACAAAAAAAGATAAAAGGGAATCTTAAAACATTCTCTGAATAAGACGGAAGACTTTCAGGAAAGTCTTAAGAAAACCCATTATTTAAATTAAAGTTATTTTAAATAGTAAGGCAGTAAAAATTTATTGTCTGTTCTGATTCTTCACATTTTTTTCCTCAAGATTCCCAAGTTTAAAAACTACAACACTGTAGAAACTCAAGAATGTTTTCAGCTCCCTGGGTTTATGGAAGGGCAACAGAACCATGCTGCATTACAGGTAGGCCACCACCGCAGTACAAGATTTACAGCAACCAGGACACGGAAAGATAATCATTGCAGACACTAAAACCTTCGTGAAACCTTAACTGTTCGGCGAGGGATGGTGCCCTCCCGCAGGAAGGCCCTGCCGCGGCCGACAGCCACACAGGGAGCACTACCACACGCAACAGCTGCCGGCTGAAGAGCACGGCTCGCCGCGGGGGTGCCTGCCTTCCAAAGGGGCTGAACGCAGCTGGAAGCTGGAAAGCTTTTGGATTTCGGAGGGACGCTGCTGGTGACGCGGGGGGCACCCGGGACCCGACAGCCCGCCCGGCCCCTTCCTCTTGCCCTGCCCCGTGTCAAGGCAGGGCGGATTCACTGCGGCCCGGCCCGGGAACACCCCGTCGCGCCACCGGCCCGCCAAGGGCACAGGCCTGCGGAAGAAAGCGAAGACCCTTCACGACTGACCAGCGAAACGCGACGGCCCGCCCGGCTCTGGGGGTTGGCAAACGGCATTCAGCCCCGACCTGCCCCGCCACCCCGAGCCGGGCTCGGCGAGAGGGGACTCCCCCAGCCGCCCGGCCGGGGCGGGGGTTGGCTGCCCACGACCACCTGCGGGTGACCTGCGGCCAGGCCAAGGGGCTCCCCCCCCCCCCAGCTACTCTCCGCCAACGCCGCAGCCTGCGCACCCCCCGTCGGCAGCTCGCCGGTGCCGGCGGCCCCCCTCGGCCCGGGCCCCAGCGCCGCCTCCTGCCCCTTCACGCCGGTCTGGCGCGGCTTCAGTGACACAGCGGGGAAGGGGCATCGCTCCCCGCTCCGCCCCGACTCGGACCCGGCAGGCTGGGCCCGCTGCCACCTCCTACCGGGCCGCCGCTCTCCCCGCCCCCGGGCCGGGGCTGCGCCCTCGCCGCTGCCCGCTGCCGCCCCGCCGGGAAATGGGTCACCGCGCGCTTGCACA
>JAVKLA010000005.1:36565189-36576583 GCA_034782735.1 Sagittarius serpentarius
GCCGGCCGCCGCTCCGGCTGCGCGGGGGGCGGCGGGCCTCGCCGGTCTCCTGTCAGGCGCGTGCCTTAGCAGCGGGAGGCAGGGACACGCTCGCTGAAGCGCGGCTCCGAGGCGGCGTACGCTGTGCCTTGGTACCGCGCTCCTGTGTCTGCCGGTGTGACCTGCGTGGCTCGCTGGCGGTGGCTGGCGTACCCCGTGATTTTGGGGTTACGTGGCTTTCCAGTGGTGTGGTTACCACCGAGGAAGCTTGGGAGATGCAGCAGTTCAGGTTACACTTTTCTCCCTTTTTAAAAATTCCATTAAAAAACTCGTGCCACTAGGATTGTATGTTTTATTTTTCAAACCTCAGTTTACTCTGTGTGCAGTTTGAGACTTTGGTAATCTTGATGAGTAGTATTGCTTTAATTGAAGTGCAGTCAGAGTTTTTCTCTCTAGTTTAAAGTATACATTTTAACCGTCTGTTTCTCTAGTGTATTTACACAGTCAGTTTAACTTTTTCCCTATCAGTAGTTTGCCACTTGCCATTTTAAAAAATACTTTTTTCTATGCCGTGGTGGGAGGAAAAATACTAATATGTTAACTCAGATTAAGCTGCAGAACCAGAAAGGTACCTGGGAAAATATAGTGAAGACTCTGTCAGTTTGGAAGAAAGGTATTGCATATGTAATGTGACTTTAGTTCCAGTTGAGTGATGGCATATTTAATATTGTATGAAGTATTATACACTTTAACAGATTAATTGAAGCTAATGATTGTGCTTGTTTTGAAAGACACAAAGCAACAGACTGTAGCAGAGCTTGCTTTATACCCTTGTAGGTTGCAGAGAAGTACTGGTGTGTTTGAGAAATTGTGTGTGGTCACAGAAAAACAAGAGAAGGTTGTGATCAGTTCTGAAAAATTGTGTGTGGTCACATGTAAATAAGAAAAAGTTGTGGTCAGCTGAACAGAAATCTGCGTGTGTGTTTTGGAGGGAGGCGGAGGTGCCGTTTCCACTTTCTCTTGTGTATTACTGTGTGACTCCAAGTAAGTTGTTTAGTCTCTGAACAAGTTTCCCCACTGTGTTAATGTTTACTTTCTTCAAGATCTACGAAGGAGATGGGCAGTGTAGTTCTTAGGCTAGTATTTTTAGTAAGTATTATATTTGCCATGCTGAAGGTTAGAGTAACTACTGCACGTGCAGTTCTTGATACTTGTTCAGCACGTTTATCATATTCTCATGTTAAGTGTGACTTTTATGTTCCCTTTTACATTTCGACAGCAATTTGCATAGCTTGCTGCATTAAAAACTAAACTTAAAGTTTTTCACAGTTGTCTGGAGTTGGGGTAGGTTTATGGACTAGTACTGGAAGGTGTTTATAAAGAGGTGGGACTCTCTGCTCTGAGTTGTGGGCTCTTACAGAGAGGTCTGAGGTGAGAGCAGTCCTACAGTAGGATGTATGATAAGGTCGCAGGAAGCAATCTTACTTCCTTACTTCTGGAAGCCATTTTTTTGGTTCTAGTTTCAAAGGAAACGGGTGTCCTTTTCTGTCAAGTCTCCACTGCTAAACAGTGGAGTTTATCTTGCAGCTTCGTATGCTTCCATGTCACTTAAGAAACTTACCGTACTGTGATAAAGCTACTGAAAAACTCCTAGTCCAAATTTAATAGTTATGGGCTGTATCATAGTTGTTAGATTTAATAGGTACTTTATGAATGTAAAGTGCTTCTAATAATCTTTCTAATTTCTGACGTAATCTAAAATTTTGCTCACAGCTATTTGTTATCAGCCATTTCTAAAATTATTTGTCTATTCTGTTTTTTTTTATTTTTATATTAATACTGTTAAAATTCTTCAAAATTAATTTAGCTGATAGGTTTGCTGCTGATAAAAGTAGTAGTGTACTTCTCAAGTCTACTTGTTGCTCAGATGATTAATTTGAGCAAATCCGTTTTTAATTAATACTGTAAGGAGTTAGAAAGTGGTATGATCAGAGAAATAAAGCCTGTTTTGTTTTTTTCTTTTAATTAAATGGGGTTTTAGTTTTCATTTTTTAAAGACCTTTCTAATGGATATGTTATTACAAACTAGTGCCATATCTATTAGGTACAGAGAGGCTAAAACAATATTAAATGATTCCTTGAATGGGCAGGTAGATGACACAACTGAAGAGCTTTATCAGGTTTGGGGTTTTTTTTTTTTTTGGCAGGAGATGGATGCAGCAGAAAAGGGGACATCTGGCTGTGGGATCCCACAGACTGTGAGATTTAGACCTTATCCTCAGTTAGGGGCTGGAAGTAATGTCTTAAACCCTTATTGGAAGTGGAACTTGAACTCTTCACTGATTTAAGCACTTCCATCTCATCTTTTTCTATTACTTCTCAGTCTGTAAAGTTTTCTTAGTAGGTCACATTTATGTGGAAATCATGTAGTTGTAAGTCCAGTCACTTACAGCAGTGGATTTTGAGGCTTTTGCTGACTCTTTGATAATCTGTTAAGAAATATTGAAATTACTGAGTTTCTCCCAGTGTTAAATTTATGACACAAATATGTGGCAAACTTCCTTCCCCTTAGTTAGAGCTTTTGGCTAAGGAGTAACAGAATGTATTGTTGGCCCCAAAGCAATCCACACCTCGTTTGCTTCGTGTGACAAATAATACCCAGTAGGGTTTTCCTAGGTGAGGCTGATTAATACATTGAGAATGGGAGCTGCAGAGAGGATCTGTGGATTTGAAATCATGTTGCTGATGATGTTTGGGGATTAACTAACATGCTAGACTTATTTCTTGAGGGTGTGGGGAATACTGGTTACTATTAGACTTCAGACCCATGTCTGTCTGTTGCTAGGTGGTTTTTCTGTTTGGTACTTCCTCAGATCAGCACTGAACAGAAGTATCCTAAGCATGAAAGCTATATACTGTGACGAAGGAGTGATTTGGTGGTTATGTCTGTGGTAGGCCAAAACTGCTTATCGTGGCAGACGTACAAATAATGAAATGACATTGCTGAAAAACATATTCATCTTTTCATAATATATTTCTACTCCCCAGTTAGAAAAATACACACCAACCACCGAGGTGATAGAAGCTCTCAGGGTAAGTGTAAATTAAACAGTGTCTTTTGAAGCTTGAAATTGCAGAGGATGAAGCAGTCTTTGGTACAGGCATCAGTCATGCTCATGTTGTCTTAAGTGATCTGGCATTTCTCCTAGAAAAGAATACTACTTGGTCATTATTCTTTTGTTTTTAATACAGGGGCTTTAAGCTTTGCTCTGTACTAGAGAGCATGGCACACGCATAGAGCTTTATAAACTATTTTAACCTGCTAGTGACTGGAGTTTCGATAGCCTGTGCTGGGTGTGTGGGAAGCTGGCAGTGTTCTCTTCAGTGAACTGGAGTAAGAATGTTGTCTTACCACAAAATTGAAAATAGTTTAATGTGCTAAATAGGCTACCTACTGTTTCTTATTACTGAATGAAAATACTGTAAGTTGCATCTGATTTGGTTAGATAATGTCACTTTGTAAGAAACCTTAGAAATACAAGGGGAAAATATTTATAATTAGCAGAAATAATGGAGCTAAAAGGAAAATAGGTATACCCAAAAAGTTCTTCTCAGCCTGAATTCCAGTTGTACATATCTCCTTGTTGTTTACACAGATCCAATCCAACAGTCTCGGCTTTCTAGTAGGCTTGTAGTCTCTATGTTGACTCAGGTTTCGTTTTCTTTTTCTTGACTTTTAAATAGCAGTAAAAGCAAAATGATCTTAAAAAAAACCACATAAAAAAAATTAACTTTTTTCCAGCTCCCTGCAGGGTTACAGTCATGCTTCTGCTGCTGGTAGAGGGGAAGGGAGAGGGCAGGTGGGGTTGGGGTGGGCAGGGAGTGATCCTCCCATGGCAGGAACAGCTTGGCCTGGCTTAGACCCATGGTGGACAGGGTGTGCCCTCTGCTTAGCAGTTGTGTAATGGATTGCAGGCGTCCATATGTTTTAAGATCTTTGCTGCTGCGGTGATTTGGAATAGTAGGGCTGGAAAAGAATTAGTGTTCAACTTCCCTCAACCTGGAAGAGCAGCACAGTTTTAGCTTTGAATACTTTGGTCCGTTGAAATGCCCTCTTGAGACTCCTGAAAGACAGCTTTTGATAACCTCTCTGTACTGTTTCTTTTCCAGATCTTTGTTTGAAGGAGCAGCGTTGCTTTTGTTTAACTGTTTATTGAGTTGTGTATGCCTTTGGCATGCAGACATATTTTTGAAACTATTGTAAATGAATTTGCTGTATCTAGGAAAAAACAATAGGACCCAATTTTGTAGTCTTATTTTCCTTCTTTTATAAGTAATTCTACTTGCAGGCAAGTAGCCTTACAGAATTCTTTGGGTGAAAGTTAAAAGAATCCAGGTTTGAGTCACTTCTGGATAAAGCAGACTTTAAATTACGGTAGAAGTGGTATGGGCTAGCTGAGCGAAGAGATAGGGTTTGCCCTTTCTGAGGGGCTATCTGTTACTCTCGTTGAACACAGGTTTTATTCCTATGTTTCTTCCTTTGGAATCCACTCCTGTCTGCACTGACATACATGACAGTTTCATCCCCTAGGTTAAATCATTCTCATTTTGGAATGATATGCTGATCCTAAACATATCTTAGGGCTAATGCCAAGAAATTAGTTGGGAAGCTTGTCCTTTTAGGGGACCTCTCTGATGTCATTGGGTAGCTGTATGAAACTAAATATGAGGATGTATTGCAAAATTTAAACATGTTAGAAGGATACAGATAAGTTAATTTGGTTTATAATGAGGAAGCGATCATTAGGATTCCTAATGCAACTGGAAGGAACAGTTAAAGTATGTGTGAATATTAGCTGTTTGTTCTGTAACAGTAACAATATTTCAGCAAATGTGTTGATGTAGTGCAGTACACAAATTGGAGAAGGCTATGAAAGAAAGGGATGTGTTGAAATGCCTTGTGATTTGGGCATTTGAGTCACTTGATATGTTGCTAGCACTGAATGGTTTCAGGGGGCTCTGTTCATGCTACTCTAGTGGTAAAAACATGAGCCAAATGGACCTGGCAAAGAACAAACCTTTGTAGATAGACCATTTTCTGTAGGAGTAACCAAGTTTTTGGGTTCCCTGCTTTATTTTTTGAATAAAATGGATTAAATAATTCTGATACTATAGCCTACGGGTAACTTAACCTATACTGAACTTTCCAGGTTGGTTAATTTTCAGGTCTTCACAGCATTAGTTCAGAAGGATGCAAATACTGTAGAGTTTTTTGTTTGCTTTAATGGGTATTCACTTAACTAATATTTTAAAGGCTCTTTTGAAATAGAGAAGCTATGTTGTGTAAAATGCACATTGTCATAATTGGGCAGCTTGCACTCAAGCATGGGTTTTGTGCATGTGACTGGAGATTATTCTGTAGCATTCTTTAATTGCTGGGCCATAGCTGAGGTGGTAACTCAAAACAGGTGATCCCTAATATTTCCTACAGTTCTTTTTATAATTCCTGATCTTTACCAATTGCTGTGTCTGCTAGCTTCATGTTTGGAATCTGTTAATTTTACAGTGTTTTCTATTCAATATTGATCTATGTACAGTAGTATTTTTTCAAAATTATATTTTTAAAAGTGTACTGTTATGTTTCTAGCGGACTGTCATCTATACAAATGCATTCTAAGCATCAAGATTTATTATTCATGTTATCATTTTAGTCTTTGATAAGAAATGTCGTGTTCAAAAATGATGCACATCATGCACATAGACCAAATTTCTCCATCATGTAATGCCTTGCAGTTTAATGAATGAAAAAAATGACTAAAATTTTCTGTATCTCAGTCTATCTGTAAACTTTTCAGGTTAGACTTCAGTGCAGGATTAAGGTGCCTATCTTCGGGTGTCTAAGGTCCCTTCGTTGATTGTGCAGGCTTGGTTTGTTACGGAAATACTGTCAGTAGAGCCGAATAGCTATTCAGAGGATCTTGTAGCCAGGGGATTGATTCACTCTGTCACCTACCCGTTAGGTATCTTTGCCACTTGAGATGCAATAATGTTCCTTCCTTGACTTCCAGCAGCTGGTCCAGAAGAGCGTGGGGCTTCTGCTGTCTGCATGTAGTTGTCTTGGATACAGAGGTCTAAGCTCTGTCTTGAGCCCCCACTAGCGGGTCAGCTGAATTGGCTTAAGGAGAGGCTTTAAGAATTAAGGAGCATCCAGTAGAGACTAAGTCTCTACTGTAATGGGAGTCTAAATATTTAAATTTGTGCATCCTAGTCTCTGATTGAATCCCCATCTGCCTCCTATGGCTTTCTGAAGGTTATACAGGAAACCTGTAGCGGAAGTTGGAAATTCTTGGTGACTCCAGTTCTCAACTAGCGCCCAAACTGTCGACTTGTTTCTTTTTACCAGGTGCCAGGCAAACAGACATGGCTGTCTCTGACTGGGCGATTCTGAATCTAGTATTTTTGGCAAAGCCTCAGGAGTTTCCTGGTCCCATCTGTTCTGATCAATAAGCTGAAGATGAAATTAGTTTGAACTTCAAGTGTAAATCTCCTAAAGCTCTGAAACAGGATGTTGCTTTTTTGGTGTTTTTCTTTTTTCTTTTTTTTTTTTTTAAATGTAGAATGATGATTGTTGTGACAAAAGTATGTCATGAAAATTCAAGTGCTCTATTTCAGTGATTTATAATCAGTTGTGTTGTACTTGATGGATCACTCAGAAATCTGCTAATGGTAGGCATGGGCTCTCTCAAAATATCCATATGCTATATGTATATATATTAAAAAACCCTATATATTCATATAATATATATAATATAGTGTATATATAAAAGTTATCAAAATACAGAGTACATCCTGATTCTCTCTGACTGTGGAAGAGAAGTATAACTTAAGAACTTGTTGCTATTTAGCTGTGCTTCTTCTGTATCAAGTCTTGGGTAGCTTTTTTCTTTGCCTACATCAGTGCTGTTTAGTAATGAGTTGTTTTATGTTATTCATTCTGATTTGTTCTGTTGATTTATATGTGATAGTTTTTCCAGCTGAGGTGTAATATTTTGATTGTCAAATGAAAACTCCTGATACTAAATATTTGTATTTCATTATCTTTACCTCCACATTCACATCAAGTGAGGTACCTCCCAAGGCAACAGCTCTGAAGCAATTTAGATAACACTGACACCTCTCCTGGCATTATTGACGATTAATATTCAGGATTCTGAATTGGCTGCTGATACTGCAAACTGACAATTTCAGAAGGTTAACGGACCAGAGGAATAGTCACTCTTGTCAAGTGAAAGACCAGTTTCAAGATGAGGGGAACTAATACAGTTGCGCTAAAGCTGCAAATGAACAAGGTTGTGTTTTTTAAAAAA
This sequence comes from Sagittarius serpentarius, assembly GCA_034782735.1. NCBI lineage: Eukaryota > Metazoa > Chordata > Aves > Accipitriformes > Sagittariidae > Sagittarius > Sagittarius serpentarius. Next base: position 36,572,536 of record JAVKLA010000005.1, read on the forward strand.
AACAAAACCTGCAATATCATAAATCTTGAATTGGTGGAGAACAGAATAATAGAATGAGTTAATACTTTTTTTTTTTTTCTCAGAGCGTTGGAGCTCTGGTAATTGAGAGTGGCACCATCCTTGAGTAGAGTCAGATCTGGCAGGAGTTAGAGTTTGGTATCTTCAACTGTTGTTGTGCCTGCTGTTGGCATCAGAAATGTATCCTGTTTATTTCCTTCATTGAGCACAAGTAGATCATGATGTAGAATAAACCAGAGCAATTTCGCTTCTGTCTGAGGTGAAGTGTGAACAGCTGAAGAAACTACTTTGTATATAAATAGAGGCTGATGGTCTGTTTACAATTTCTTGTCTTTATATGCTAAATGAAGGTAATACAAACACAACCAGCAAATACATTAATTTCTTGATTCAAAAAAAAAATGTTAATCAGGCTGTTGAACAATTCATGTAAATCACACATTCCAAACTTAAAAAATTGGAAAAATAGCTGGTTTTGTCTTGAAGGTTTTGTGGTAATGAAAGTGGTTTACTAAAATACAATTTTCATTTTATAGGAAAATTAATACTATTTTGCCGTGATTGCTGAGATTCTGTGGAAGAAAAACTACAGTGAGAAACTTGTGCAGGAATTGTAGAATATGAAGTGATTTGAAAGGAACATTATTGCTTTCAGTGTTTCCTGCTTTCTTTCTCTACTTGTGTGTATACCCAGGATGGAGCACACATCTGAACAACGATTGCAAGCTGCTTTGTCTTCACTACAGCCTCCCTTTAGGAAGCCATGGACATTAACGAGCCTTCCCCTTAGTCTTGTCTTCTTCGGGCTGAACAAGTGCAGCTCTTACAGCATCTCCTTATCTATTGTTCTCCATCCCCCAGCTGTCTTGGTAGACCTCAAATGAACTTGTTCTATCATGTCAGTGTCTTGCACTGAGGAGGCTAAAACTGGTCATAGTACTCCAGCAGCAGTCCCACAAGAGAAAAAGAGGGGAGGACTCCCTTCCCTCAGCCTGCTCCCTACCTTCTTGCTAATACAGCCCAGCACGCAGTTGGCCACCTTTGTTCCAAGGGCTCACTGCTGGCTCTTGGTTCCACTTTGTTGTCCACCAGGACCCTGGGTCATTGCTGCAAAGCCAGCCCCCAGCCTGTACTGGTGCATGGGCTGGACTTTTCATTGGCCTTTGTTGAACTTCATGAGGTTCGTATCAGCCCATTTCGCACCCTGTCTGGGTTCCTCTGGATATACCTCCCCACCCCCAGAATTTTGAATAGTACCTTGAATTTTGTGTTTATCTGCAGACTCTATGCCTTTATCCAGGCTGCTAATAAAGGTGTGAAATGGTATTAGCCCCAGTATCCGTCCCTGAGGAACACCACTAATGACTGGTTACCAGCTGGACTTTATACCATTTGTAAGGACCCTTTCAGCCAATCTTCCACTCACTTTACTGTCCACTTGTCCACATCTCATCAATTTGACTACAAGGATACAATTGGAGATGGCATCAAAGGTGCTGCTATAGTCAGTGTATAAAGTATGTAGTGCTCTCCCCATACCCACACAGCTCATCATCTCATTATAGAAGGCAGTTGGTTAGGTGAGGCTCATGCTAAATTTATGTTGGCTCTTCCTAGTCATCATCTTGTCCTGCATGTGCCTAGAAATGGTTTCCAGGAGGATTTGTTCCATAAACTTCTGAGGGAGTGACATGAAGCTGACGGGCCTGTGGTGCACTGAAAGCTCTTCCCTGCCCTTCCTTGAGACTTGGGTGGCACTTACCTCTCCGCAGTCATCAATAACCTTCCCTAGTCACTGTGACCCTGATAAAGGGTGTCCTTTCAGTGACGCTGGCCCTTGGGTGCATGGGCTTGTATGTGCCCGGTTGACGTAAGTACTTTGTTCAGGTACTCCCTGCCTGTATCCACCTTTATGGCGGGTGGTACTCCATTCCCAGAGACTCTGCCAAGTAGCACGTGAGCAAGCTCTCAATCCAAATACATTAAATCATTCAACATAATAAATCCCAGTGAATGCACAGTGGTGTCAGATCAGAACTGACATTTCACCAGTTTAAATCACAGGTAGAATGAAGATATATAAAAGAGGAGGATCTGAGTAGGGATTCTACTCCTGGGGAGGAAGATAAAAATACAGAAGGCAAGTACAGTGCTTCTTCACTCAAACGCAGTATACTGGAGTGCTTTCATGAGGGTGATTTAGTGTGGAGGTTTTTGTGAGTGTGTTCTTTTCCAAATAATAGTTTAACAGTACAGTAATGGTCTAGAATGTGCTTTTGCAAAGCAAGCCAGAATAACAATGAAGTGAAACTGTACTTTAGATAGGAGGATCTCTTATCTAAACTATTGGATGTAGGGTTAGTGTTCCAGTTGGAAAGGCAGATAATGACGAATGACGAATAGAAGAAAATTGCTCTTTTTATTTCATGTAATAGATGTGGAAGTGACTATAGATTACACATATTACTCTCATCCAATCTTAGTAAAAGGTTGGCAAACAATGTAATGTAAATACCAACACAGACCATCATTCTCAAAAGCATTCCTGAATGCTTTTCTCTTTAGAAGAGAGAAATCAAAAGCCTGTGTTGTAAGAGCTGCAAACCTTACAGCAATTTTGGTATCTCTGGAGATAGCAATTTGCTCTGAATGTGCAACCAAAACACAAATGGTCAAAGCACTAGCAGTGGGAATTCTTAATTTTATTAACTTTTGGTAACAATACTATCACATTTAGAAGTTCATACAAAAATATATTTAACATTAGATCAGTCTTTAGTAGAAATTAGCACATGCCTGGTTGTTACATTAAGTATCTTTATGTCTATATATAATTTTTGGTAAAAAAAAACCCACAAAGGTGCTGACTTCTGGTCCTAATTATGAGATGCCAGTTTCTTTGATGATCAACAAGTTGATCCTTTTTAAAACCTTTTTAAAAACCCTTTATTGAAACTTTTAAAAAATTGTTGATACAGCAGAGACAGTGGGTGCGTTTTTCACTTTCTGAAAAGCTTCACTGTTAAGAGAGAGATTTGAGATTAGAATTGTGTGTCATCTTTCCTTAATGAAAAGTTGTTAACTCTATTGTTATTTTTCAATGAAAGAAGGGTAGCTCTTTCGTGTTTACCCCAGAGTAAGGGCAAATCCATAGGGATTACTGTGGAGCAACTGATGTGCTGTCGGATCACATCCCAGCTGACCCTTCTGGTACCTTGCTTGCCCATCCATATGCATTGCAGGAGACGTCCATGATGTCTTTGCCTGTGAGAAGTAAACCACTAAATAACTATACAGTTACGTGTGCAAGCACATGCCATGCCATTATTCCTTGTGGCCATTCTTGGGCTGCCGGGTAACGTTACTATGATCATGGACTTAGCTACAGTGGTATCTTTTCGTCACATAGACCGTCTGCTGCGGTTGGGTTTGAGAACTTCCACAGTGTCCCTGGAAGACAGATTTGAGGAATGGGTGCCTTTCAGATGCACTTACTGCTCTGCTGCTGATATGGGTAGCTACCCTTTACATCACCCTGAACAGTAGCTTATAAAATTGCATACCCCAGTTGTCCTAATACCTCCATATGCTATTTATGAGTTCTAGATCTTTAAATATGTGCACAGAGACTATAATGTGGAGAAATGTAGCTCTTGAATGTTACCTGGACGTTGGAAAATCTTGATTCTGCTTGAGGATGGGTTAAGTCTTTGCTTGCTGAGTGCCTGAGTAGAAATTACCTCTCTGTGTTACCTGCTTACTGCTTTTAGCCCTGCACAAGCATTAAAATTTCCAAAAATTTGGAAGATGCATACAGTGCATCTGTTTTGGGTTTGTGTGGTGGGGTTTTGGTAGCGGGGGAAGGGCTGCAGGGGCGGCTCCTGTGAGAAGCTGCCAGAAGCTTCCCTGGCTCCAAGCCGGACCCGCCGCTGGCCAAGGCCAAGCCCGACAGCGGCAGCGCCTCTGGGATAACAGATTGAAGAAGGGGAACCTGCAGTGGGGGAGGAGATTGGGGTGTGAGAGAAACCCC
>JAVKLA010000005.1:36576683-36619511 GCA_034782735.1 Sagittarius serpentarius
GGAGAAAAGGAGGCTGAGGGGAGACCTTATCGCTCTCTACAGCTACCTGAAAGGAGGTTGTAGAGAGGTGGGGGTTGTTCTCTCCTCCCAAGTAACAAGCGATAGGACAAGAGGAAATGGTCTCAAGTTGATCCAGGGGAGGTTTAGATTGGATATTAGGAAAAATTTCTTCATGGAAAGGGTTGTCAAGCATTGGAACAGGCTGTCCAGGGAAGTGGTTGAGTCACCATCCCTGGAGATATTTAAAAGACGTGTAGGTGTGGGACTTAGGGACATAGTTTAGTGGTGGACTTGGCAGTGCTAGGTTAATGGTTGGACTGGAAGATCTTAAAGGTCTTTCCCAACTGAAACGATTCTATGACTCTGATTAACGTAGAAAATCATGCAGTATCTTCTGAAAGTCTAGAGGTGTATGATTGTGTTGTAAAACTTCAAATGGGATGGTGATACCATCTGAGCAGAGTCCACAAATCATTTACAAGAAAAAGAAGCAAAAGAAAATTCTGAATCTTGTATGGCTCAGAGTGTGTAGTGCTATTGCTGGCTGTTGTTGAGGTTCCTGCAAGTGCAAGAACACAGAATAAGGACAAAAGAACAAGAAATACAGGCTTCAGTACACATACAGATGTCAATTTTCAAAATTCATTATAAAATAAGTAAGTATTAATCTATGTGTTAGATGTAATACAAAATCCAATGGGAAACAGTATTCAGGTTACTGCTAGCACAATGACACATTAAAATAAGCACCTTGGGAATAATAGTAGTCGAGGCAACATGGCTGTGAAAGTATTGTGACTTGACGTAGGAGTGGACTGGCATTTTAGCTTTGGAGTTGACTGACCTTTCTGTGATTAACCGTATAATCTTAATGTCCTTTTGACATTAATATTGATACAAGTTGTTTTATGTGGTTGATTACTGTGTATTCTCTGTATGATGATTGTAGTTTCATTGGCACATTGTAATGTCTTCATTTAATGCCACTTCTAGATTACCTTTGGGGAGGATTACTAAAGAGTTTTTTGGCTAGGGTAATCTATAAAATTTATTCCGGTTCTTCAAATTTAAAATCAATAAAAATTTTTTTTTTTAGACAACCTTTTGACAAACTGTAATGGAAACCATTCCTCAATCAACTGTTTTTGACTCTTAGCTAGAAGATGAAAATGTATTGTTGTAAAGTGATTTTTTTTTTTCTTTAATCCCCAGGCAATTGTACTTTGTTTTCGATTGCACTTCACGAAAGATAATATCACAAATAATACTGCGGCAGCTACAGTGCGGCAGGTAGTTACTGTTGTATTTGAGAGAGTGGTTGCTGAAGATGAACGATACAAAGGTGGGCATAATTCTTACTCTGCTTGCTTGTGTTAACCTGTTTTTTGGACACACATCAAATGTTTATCTTTTTCAGATAAAGTAGTAGTAAAAAGTCTTTAAACTTTAAAAAAAAAATCACAGGCATTATTAATTTTTACTGGGTTTTTTTATACATTTACTTGTATTCAAAGGAGATTAAATCCTTAGCCATTGTGTCAGTCCAAGTCAGTACAGCAGTATATAAAACCTACTTTTTTTTTTCAAGCTGTGAGAACTGGTCTTCAGGTTAGTATTGTGAAGGAATTTGAGGTGTGTCATTTAAGGTGAAGGTAACTTAGATTACTGAGGGTGAAATATGTGGCAGTAGTAGTTTTGAAGAGAACATTTATTGGAAAGAAGTGCTTGGTATTGATGATCTTTGGTATGCAATGTAGTGTTTATTTCTGTAGACATGGTAAGTTGCAGAAGAATTACCTGGCCATTCTCCTAGAATCTTTTTGTAAGAACACTTAATCCTTTGTTCACAAAACTGGTTTTTGTTTCTACACAGATACTATTGACCAGCCAGTTGCAGTTCAAGGAAATAGTAACAGAAGATCTGTCAGTACACTGAAGCCATGTGCTAAAGATGCATATATGCTTTTTCAGGTAGTTGGGGAGCATATATTTATACATTTGCAGTTATGATTGGGTGCTTCTACATCTCTCTTAAGAAATTTCAAAAATTTGCTATTGGCATATTGACGAGGTCCTTAACAAGAGCCTCAGGCTTTCTTATGTGCATTTATTTTAATTGGCAGTGAAATGCTCTGTCCCAGGAGATGACTGGAAAATGAAGCCAAAGTGGCCTAGGAAAATGTTTTACTATAAACCTTAATTAATAGCTGAGCATGTGTGTCTGCGTTAAATTCAAGATTCTTTTTTCCGTGGACCAAGCACTGCTACTGTAGTTCAGTCTTGCTTCTTGTGTGAGTCAAGTATATAATGAAAGGTAGTAGTTGTATTCATCACACTACTAAAAATCTTCTTGACTTAGCAAATTCACTAGTCTTAAGATATTTTTGAGGGCAGGAATGAACACAATTGCTACAAGGATACCAGCAAAGTTTAAAATTTCTTTTAAGAAGTTTTTTGCTTAATAATTTATGTAAAAGAAGTATTTGAGGAAAAATTATGTTGAAATTGGAAAATTACTCATTACAAAAGAGGGAGAGAGTGTAGATTTTGGTGTAGACTCAGAAAACTTATGCCAGTACAGGACTGTGCAGAGAATGTAAATGTTACTCTATTTCTTTTTAAGGATCTTTGTCAGTTAGTTAATGCTGATGCTCCCTACTGGCTCGTGGGTATGACAGAAATGACCCGGACATTTGGCCTTGAACTTCTCGAGTCGGTCCTCAATGACTTTCCACAAGTGTTTTTACAAGTGAGTAGTTCTTCAAGGGAAGATAGAAGGACTTTTGTTCACATGGGTAGTAAAACTTACACTTCATTAACTCCTCTTTAATTTAGCCTGAGTACGACTTTTCAAAAGGACTTGCAGCTTTTACCTGTTGGGTTTTTATGACAGAAAAGTAGTGTGCTTTTTGTCCACTTTTTCTATTCCTATACACTTTATTTGTGCATTTTGTAGAGCATGTACTCTGTTTCACTTTTTGTTTTGCCACTTATATCTTCTCCAAAGATGCATTTTCTTATCTTGCATGATTTATGACAGCTCTGTAACTTAGTTTGTGGCATTGTTATTTCTACGAAAACGTTCACCTCACCCCACTTGCAAAGCAGCAAGAATCATGACTATGAATTATGTGGATCTACTGCATATAAATACACCATGATCCCACAATAACGTATTTTAGCAGACAGTAGCTAAATTAAAAAAAAAAAATTAAAAAAAAAAATGATGCATTAGCAGCCTATTTCAATTTGCAAAATACAGGAAGAGAGGTGCATGGTGTGAACCTGACCATGTCATTTCATCATGCTTTTTGGTAGCTTTACAATGGTGTCTGCTGTTCTTCCTTTTCGTTTCCTGAGCGTATAATTTATACCAAGATTTACATGACTTCAGAGTGCTTGATCATAACAGTAAATGTAAATAAGGTGCATAATCAGAGCTACTGGTAGCAATTAAAGAATATCTGCTTATAATTTGTTCTGTTTTCTTTTTCAGCATCAGGAATTCAGTTTTCTTCTTAAAGAAAGGGTATGCCCTCTTGTTATAAAGCTCTTCTCCCCAAATATCAAATTCAGGCAAGGTTCCAGCACATCGTCTTCCCCAGCACCAGTGGAAAAACCATACTTCCCCATCTGCATGCGTTTGCTGAGAGTAGTTTCTGTTTTGATTAAGCAGTTTTACAGTTTGCTGGTAAGAATGTTCAGATTTTCTTTATGCAATTCTGTTTTTCTATGTATATGCCAGTACTGTGATGAGAAGTAGTATTTATTAGTTCTTGGGAACTGTCGACGTATACTGAGGGAAGAAAAGTGTAAATATTCTTTTCCTCTTACGTGTATTTGTGTTTACATGGATTCTACGTGTATGATTTTATTAAGCATGGACTTGTATAAATTCTCAGAATAGATTAGCTGTTGTCTTTTCTGTACGTAACTGCCTTTCAGTTAAGGTTTTGGGAACCTTTTGATCTTAGGTTGTTTGCCTGGCTTTAGATAATGTTGATTGCTGTGCCTTGTTAATACTTGCTAAGAGGCTTTTGACTTGTGTTGCTAAAGCTGTTGACAGAATGTGTGTAAAAAAGGCATGTTCAGCTGTTCTTACTTTGCGAATAGTAGATATTTGCTAAAAAAGTTTTTTTTCTGTTTCATTTGTTTACTGTACCACATGTAAGAATTTTAATGCACTGACTTTGAGGAATTTAACTCCTTCAATACAACTGCATCCATGGTGTTAGCTTGGCAAAAATATTATGACTATTAGGTATATTTTTTATATAATTTTGAGTAAATGCTTGTTGAAGGGGTTTTTTAGATCCTGTGCAAAACTTGCTGTGATAGGACTCCTAAGATGAAATGGAAGTGTTTTTGAGAAAATATTTTGTAGGAGACTTTCTTTTAATTTAATAGCTATAAACTATCTCGTTTAGGTAACAGAATGTGAAATCTTTCTATCATTGCTGGTTAAGTTTCTGGATGCAGACAAACCACAGTGGCTAAGAGCTGTTGCAGTAGAATCAATTCACAGGCTTTGTGTGCAGCCTCAGCTATTAAGGTATTAAATATATTGAGTTTCACTTCTACATAAAATTTAAGATTTTTTTATTTTTATTTTTTTCTGGTGGAAAATGCTTCCTAAAACATTGTAAATATGTAGAAACTTAAATGCAATAAATTCTTCAAGATAATTTTCTATAAAGCACTAGGCAGTGCTTATTATCCAGGAAGGGCTGAATTACAGTTATTTGAGTATTCCAAGACCTCTCTGTCTTACCCGTGTCAAAGGAGCATTTACCTAATTTTAGGTAATTACCATATATATATAAATATATGCAGTTAAAATGTGCTTTTAGTCTACAGATTGGAGTGGGGGGGGGAGTTGCTGTTGAAATATGCTTTCAGTACCTAATTTGTCAAATACTTACTATATTTTATAATATACCTTCCAGGTCCTTTTGTCAATCATATGATATGAAGCAACATTCCACTAAAGTTTTCCGTGATATTGTGAATGCACTGGGGTCCTTCATCCAGTCACTATTTCTTGTACCAAGCACAGGGAACACATCAGTGACGCCAAACCAAACTGGTAAAGCTTGCTATCATTTTAATTTTCCAGCATTTTCTTGTGATAATAAATTCTGACTTGATTCAGCATATATATTTGGCTTGGTACAGTACTGTACTTCTGCGTTCATTGTTCATTGAGGTGTTCATCGAGATGAAAAGCTAGCTTGAGACAAACTAGTGTATTGAGGTCTGGTACAGCAGGTGATTTTATCTACCTGTATTGTGGGGAAGATGTGGCCCCCAGCGAGCAGAGCAGTGCTGCTGCATTTGTATCTGCGTCTACAGTGACGAAGCTCCTTGGCTCACTACTTTTCTGAGGGAAATTCTGAGGGAATTATTTCTGACTATAACAAATCTGTCCAATTTCTGTCTCCTTGTGCGGAGATGTCATCTGTGGCAGCGTGCCATAGTGGTGAGACAGTGTGTATTGCCTCCCAGGAGGAAGCAAATAGCTAATTCTTCTCTATGTTCAGGGACAAAACTGGACTGACGAAGCCAAGAGGTAGAAAGAAAGATTTGTGTTTTACAGGTGATCTTTTCTTCTTCTGTAAGCTGCAAACAGTCACTTACTGAAACTAAACTTGATTGTCTTTTCTTGCAGCCAGGGTTTTGGCATTTCACTAGGTATATTTTTATTTCTATAAGAAGAAATGGTCCTCCTGCTAATGCCTTTGCAGGTATTTACATCTGAGTTAAGGCTCTCCGCTTCCTCCCATGGTTCTGGAAGCAGAGGCCTCAGCAACAAATCACATAAAAACAAATTCTAAGGGCATCTTTTGTCAGGCCTTCTTAAAAAAGATAATAGATAAAGCATAATTATTATCTATCATATCTACTGTTAAATTAATAAATATTTAAAAGGCTGGGTTTAGACTCACACCTTCCAGGGTTTACTCATGAAGTCTGAATTCCAAGTTGGTGTTAGCATTGATAACGTGAAGAAATTTGTGTTGGTAGCTGTTGTTCAATAGCTGTCTGTACAGAAGCTGATAGAGCACTTCTGCGATAGTATTATTTCTGGGTTTAGTTCACTTAAGGTAAATCAAAAAAGCACTTCTCATCAAGTAACATGCACATGTAAGAAGCCATTCTAAAATACTCATTCTCCTGAAAACTTAGTTTTTGCCTTCGTGTGAAACAGCACTGCAGTAGGGTCGTATCCTTAGTGCTGTCACTATTTCTCTGGCTTAGTGTTCCAGTTTTTCTCCTTTATGTTTTCACTTCTTTCTGCCCACGTGTTTCTCGTGTCTCCTTTCTCGTGCATTCTCTTTCTGCCCCTTTTCCTTCTATGGCCATGTCTAACACACAAAATCAGGTCAATGCAACCTGATTTTCAAACGAGTCTTCTGATTGTAACGGCAGTCCTGTCATAGCAAGCTGTCTTACACACCTGTAGTTGGCTTTTGAGCCTCAGTTTTGCAACAAGGTAGCTGTTTCATAGGAGAAGGTGAAGGCTGCATCTTCTTAAGTTTTGTGTCACTTTTATTATACTGGTATAATGTAAGCCTTTTTGCCACTTTAACGAGTTATGTTGATATAAAAATAGTTGTATGTGTCTGCTCAGTGGTATCACAGAAAATGACACCGGTGTAACTGTGTTTGTGTTAGCGACAGCGTTTGGTTAACCATTTCTGTTTAGCAGTGTGGTTTTGTTGATTCAATCTGTTAAGCTTTACTGTGTTAATGTGTATACATAGGCTTCTGTCTGTATTCATATTGCCTAAATTAGTAGTTTAGTCTCCCCACATGTTAAAAGTGAGCACACCAAAATGGCAGTTGTTACACTGATGTATTAGGTGCTGAGAGTTGCCTTCTTGGCGACCGTGCCCTTCTCTCCTCATTGTCAGTATGGAGAGAGTCTGAACTTGTGGTACCTACTCTAGTAAGTATAGACCTCCTTCTATATGTAGGAAGTCTTATGTATACAGGATTCCTTGTCCTTTTATCTGCTTTTTTTGGCTTCTTGAGTCGGAACCAACATTTGTTTGCTCCTAGCTGTTGGTTGGCACGTTGTCAGCTCTTCCTTGATGTGGTTTGTTTTCTTCTACCTTGGCATGGAAGAGATTCAAACGCTGCAGTTCTCTTTGAGTTTCTTCTTGTGGCTTTTGCATTTCTGAAGTCTTTAAAGTTTGTGATGATCTTTCTTCTTGGAATGATTAACCTCTCTTTCCTACTGCTGAGTTATAGATGCAACTATTCAAATAATCCTTACCTTTTAAATACCTGACTCTTCACTAAAATATGTATTGTTTTATTGAGGCCATGTAAATTTAGTTTGTTCACAGAATCTTATGAATACTGCTGTACCTTTCACAGAAACACTTTATTCTGGCTGAAAATAAGGCAGTTGGCATCAATCAACTGTGCCTCTTAGACTTACTACTTTGCACACAAAGTTGTGTTTTAAACAGCAGAGGGAGCTCAAAAATTGTTTGTTTGTGTGGGTGGTGGGTTTTATTATCAAGCAGGGCATCTCTTTAATCCATGTATCTCAGCTTAAAAATTAAATATAGAAAAAGGAAGATTGCTGATCACTAAAATTAGATTGCTTAATTTTGTCACTTTGTTTTTCGGAACAGGAAGCAATGCATCGGGGAATACTGGCTCAGCACAAACTAACCCAGGAGTGCTTGGAATGGGAGGAGGTGCAACTGTATTACCTGCTTTTGAGTACAGAGGCACTTGGATACCTATCCTGAATGTAACAGTACAAGGCAGTGCTAAAGCGACCTAGTAAGTACATCTATCTCTTTGAAAATGTGTATAACAAATAGTTTTATTTCCAACTTGGTGGTTTAAGGATTTTTTTTATTAGTGGATATCAAGGTCTTCATTTTACTGGCATTGAAATGTATTACGGATTTTCTTTTTGTCGGTGCCATGAGGTGGCACTTTCTGCTTTTTTGTTTGAATGCTCTGGATTCTGATCCGATGTCCCCTATGGCTTTTTAGCATCTGTTGGGTTTTTTTTCTGTCATACTGTTGCTGTATTAACTCTTCATTTTTAGGCCTCATTACAGTATGTAAGAATTTTAGAATATCTTCTGCTGGGTTGTGTAATGGCAGACATTAGGGGCATTAAGCAAATGGGACATCAGCAGGAGTGAAAAATAGCTTTCTTACACCAGCTTTAATGTATTTACAGTTTTTATTAAACAGGATATTTATGTGTGGTAGGTACTGGCCAGGTGGTCATTCCAAACACTGTATTGACCTATAGACGAAGGTTAGACTGTGAATGCTTCTTAGACTGACCAATTATTTTGTCATGACTTTGTGTAATGGAGATGATGCTCTCAGTTTAGAGCTGTGAATACTACATTACTTTGAAAGTAGTGGAATTTCTTTCATGACCATTGAGGGTCAATCTCTTCCAATTTGGAAGTTATTTGTACAACCCATGAAATTTCGGCATACTGATAATACTCGGTGAAATCAGCAAACAGCCTAAATCTCAATACTTTTTTTAAGGTAGAAACTCCTTTATCTGCCTTTGAGACGCAGAAGGACAAATTCATCCTCAGATTTCAGTACTTTTAACATGTTATGTGTTGACTTGACTTTTTGTTCCAGCAGTGGCCATGAATGTTATTTTAGGTTATCTGACTGTTCTCAGGAAATGCAAATTTTTAACAAAAGTGGATGAAAGTATGTTCACGCTTTGGCCGGCTAATACAACCTCCTGCTTTTTTTTCCTTTTCTTTTTTCTTACCTTATATTCATAACTGGCTCAAGAACATTGCAGCCACCATCATAGTCTCCTGTGATGCTCTGAACTTGCTTGTGTTTTACCTTTGGATCCCTCCAGTGACTCCATGATTTCCCCTGAGTAATTTTTGCATTCTTTTTTTCTTCTGTGTAAGATTATGGAATTGTCACTAGCTTGTCTTGTCAGCAGTTTTTCTCCCATCTTGTATGTCTGTCTGTAGTCCCTGCATGGAAGGAGATGACTAACTCTAACTGTAGATTTAGGTCACATCCTACCATTGATTCTCTCCTACTGCTGCTGTTAGATTTTCATACCATGGCCGCATCTTACACTGTTACACAATGATTTAATTGGAGATACGAATTGTGAACAGAGCTAGCAGAGCTCTTTTTGCCAGTGTGGGCCTGTTTCTTCCCAGACCACTATGCCTTGTCTTCCTCTTTACATGAGGAAGTAAGTATTTTTAAGAGGATTAGACAAAGATTATTCAACATTTTTCATGGCCGTTCCCATGTAACTGCAACAACTCACTTCATTTATTCAGTAGTTTGCTTTCCTGTCTTTGAAAGTAAGAGTACATGACCTCTACCTCACAGGTACATTGTAACTGTAAAACCCGTTCATAATTTTAGTTAAAGCCACAGATACGTACACACTTACTTGTAGGGTGAAATGTTAACTGTTTGATTTCCCTGTACTGCCTCTGCCCCCAGATACCTAATGCAGCCATCTTGAGGAAATGAGAGGTAATAACTGAAGTGTTACGTGTTTGGGAGAAGGAAAATCCGTTGTGCAGAAAAGAGTGGTGACACTGCAGCGTAGAAGTGTCTTTGGTATATTGTAGCTGGAATGCCTGGCCCTTTTAGTAGTAGTTTTTAGAGCAAATGATGAAATAGTTGTTGCTGCGGTAGCAGGTAGTTTTTGTAATAAACTCTCTCTCCTTGTGTAGACACTGCTGCTGTGGCAGCTACAATCTGTTTCCTTTGGATTTGTAACTCAGCGGTGCTTTATGTACCTTTAAAGTAAAATATGAAGAAAAGCAGTAACGAGCCTGCAGTTCCAGCATAGTGATGTTTCAATTGAATGGTTTTCAGCAGTGAATCGTGTAGACATTTCCTCTTTGTGCAAATAAGTTCCATTGTTTACCTATGCATGTAGGTAATGAATATTTGGTCATATATTATCTAGCTATGACAGGCTTTTCTGGTCATATGGGCTCAAAAGATAATGATAATGGAACATCTGACTTGCTCTCAATTTGTTATAACCATGTTCACACTGTCATGACTTTCTGACCTGTTTCTTCTGTTGTTCCTATGTACTTGCATTCTTCTGAATAGGTTCTGTTGCAGTGGCTTTAAGTAAAATAACAATATAAGAGTAATTCATTCAGTGATGTTTGCTTATATGTGTTATTTTTTTAAAATACTTACTTGCAGATCTAAATACTGTGCTCAGGGTTTGTACCCTTTCATTTGCTATTTTATTGACTCATTTACTCTTTTATTTAATGACTTGATTAATCAAGACATTTTTTTCTGGAGTTGCTATAGATCTTGAAGGATGGTGTTTGGGGCCTGTTTGTACTTAACGTTCATTTGGAACCTTGTTTTTTATTATTGTTTTTAATCACAGTGGTACTGTTACACACTTACTTGTCATGCTTTCAATTTTTTAGTTTGGAAATGCTGGACAAAGTAGAGCCACCTACGATTCCTGAAGGCTATGCCATGTCGGTGGCATTTCACTGTTTACTGGATCTTGTCCGTGGTATCACTACCATGATTGAAGGAGAGTTGGGCGAGGCAGAAACAGTCAGTCAAACCACAACAGAGGCAACTTCATTACCAGCACGGTCTTCAGAGCAGCAAGACTTGCAGTCTGTATCTGACCAGTCAGAGAAAGAATTAGGTATTTGAAAATGCAGACACTGTATGAAATACAGCAGTTTTACATAAAGCAGGATTAAAATAGTTCATGCGTTGTTGCTTAAATTTATTGTTTCGAAATCGTATATAAAAACTTTTAATGAGGTGGGTTTGGTTTGGTTTTGTTTTTTTGTATTGGAATAGCAGTAGTGTCTAAAAAAAAAAAACCAACCAACTTGACTTGATGTACTGCTTCTGTCCTATAGCACCTTAGCCGTAGACTCCTTATGGTCTAGTGATACGATTTTACATGTGTGTGCGTGGGGTGTGAGGGAGAGATAACAGGCATTCGATTCTCCGCAACTACTATTCTGCCTTCCTGTGTGCTTAATTCTGCTTAACACTGAGATCCAGTGTCACAAGAGACAACCTGACTGAGAGAAATTTGGCAGCTATGACCACATTAAAAGAAAAATGTGTTTCTGGTAACAAGATAAAAAGATGAACATGTTAATGGAGAGCTTTTAGATAAGATTGAAGTATTCAGGGAAGAACTTCTTTAAAAGCAGAACTGCTACGAACCGACGCTGGTATTTGTGCAAGATGAGAGGAGTCCGTGTTTGTACGTAGAGAAAGACCGGGCTCCCGAGAGCCAGCCCGCCTGGGGCCGCCGAGGCGGGGCCGGAGCCGGCGGGGCGGGGCAGGTGGAGCTCTCCGTGGTGCTGCGCGGGGCTCGGCGCCCGCCGCCCCGCCCCCAGCGAGGCGGGGCGGACAGGAGCAGATTGGAGGTCTGTCAGACCTGTAGGTTTTTTCCGATTAAATTAAAGAAAGGAAAAAATATGGAGAATTGTAAATACCAGAGGAGGGTATTTTTCCTTCACTGCATAATTTCAGTGAGTTTCTTGTCCTGCTTTTATGCACTTCTGAATGTTTATTTTTACAGACAAAAATTAAAAATAGTTATGTATACCTCTGTATGATTTTTTTTTTTGGGGGGGTGTAATTTAGAATAAGCATTGCCTTTGTGACATTTTTTACTTTAGCGATATTACTTTAAAGGCAGCTCTTTAAATGGTACGGGTGTGAGTGTGCTTGTGCGTAAACATATATGTGTCTGTGTAAGCATACCTGTAAAAACACACTTAAAAGATGCCGTAGCAAGCATTTTGTTTGTGATATAATTGAAAGTCATCAAGAAAAATATTGTCTTTCTGCTATAAAGAAGTACATGTATTTCTTTCAAGTTAGTAGAGCTGTCTGGGAAGAAATGGTGAATGCTTGTTGGTGTGGTCTTCTGGCTGCTTTATCCCTCCTTCTTGATGCAAGGTATTTGGTCTTTCATTTCTCTTGTTTTTTAAAATATGACATTCCCAGCTATATGTTGTACTGACTTGATACTGGTCAAGTTAACAGTTTCATGAGAGAGCACTGTTCGTGGCAACAGAGCAGACAGGTTTGTGGCTTAGTGATGGCTAGACTGAGTGAGGATCTGTTAAGAGTAAATGGCACAGAAGTCTCCAGAAGTCTAGCATCAACTTTTAACGTATTTCAATATAGAACATAATTACATTTTCAAAGGCTTGCATTTAAACTATTTATTTTTATTCCTTTTTACTTTGACTGAATGTTTCAACACATTGAAGTGATTCTACCCATGGCCTCATTACTGTTGATAAGAGACTAAACAGTGTCTCAGTACTTGTACTAACTCTGCAATCTTTGAAGTGGAAAAGCTGTTTACTAGGTGATAACTTTGGTAACTTAATTGTCTCTTTCAAAGAGTCTTTCGTTATCAAACACCATTTTCTGAAATTAGTGTAAAATACCTCCTTATAGTCTCCTTTGCCAAGTCATTCAGAACTAAAGACCAGTTTTATAGGAAATGGTTCTGAAGAATTTTGTTGATACTGTTATGCTTGCTCTTCAGTATTTATAGTGTTGACAGGTTTACAGTATATGTTCTCATTACTTTCAGTTTTGTTTAGCTGCCTGCTTCTATGCCGTGGATTAATTCTTACTAAACGATGTGTACTTTTTCAGTACTGATGAAGCTGCCACTGAAAATATTTTAAAAGCAGAACTGACCATGGCTGCGCTTTGTGGAAGACTGGGTCTTGTAACATCAAGAGATGCCTTTATCACTGCCATTTGCAAAGGATCCTTGCCTCCTCACTATGCGCTTACTGTATTAAATAACACAACTGCAGCTCTGTCCAGCAAATGTAAGTATATAGGTTTTCCTTAATTGTGTTTCCATGTATTGTCCTGGTTTTGGTTGGGATAGAGTTAATTGTCTTCCTAGTAGCTGGTACAGTGCTGTGTTTTGGGTTAGTATCAGACGAATGTTGGTAACACCCTGATGGTTTCAGTTGTTGCTCAGTCGTGTTTAGACTAAGTCAAGAACTTTTCGGCTTCTCCTGCCCAGCCAGCAAGAAGGCTGGAGGGGCACAGGGAAGGTGGGAGGGGACACAGCTGGGACAGCTGACCCAAAGCAGCCAAAGGGGTATTCCATACCATGGGATGTCATGCCAAGCGCAGTTGTGGGGGAGGAGTGCAGCTCGGGTGTTGGTTGGCGAGTGGTGAGCACATTTGCATTGTGCATCACTTGTCTTGTGTATTCCAGTCCTTTTATTATTATTGTCACTTTACTGTTGTTAGTTTTTGTCATTGTTAGTTTCTTCCTTTCCGTTCTATTAAACTGTTCTTATCTCAGGATCTGGACCCCTTGCTTTCCAGAACTGGTTAGTCTTGCAGTATCTACTGGGTATCATTCTAGTCAACCTAAAACTTGCTGAATGCTTAGCGTATGTCAGAAGTTCATATTCTAAGGAGATCTGTCTGTCATTCTAAAGATCTGTTAGGATATGTAACTAAGGCATTCAAATTCTGAAAATGTCTCTGGGCAACTCAGATAATTAAGAGCTGGCTAGAACATCCTACTTTTGTGGTGTATTATAGTCTTTTCTACCGTTGTCTAGTGATGGTAGTACTTACTGTGTAAATGGAAGATCTTAAGTTCTGTGCTCTGTTCAGCTCATAAGAAGTTGAATTGATGCTTCCCATATCTTGAGAGAATGTTGTAATTCATGGGATATGCCAGTTGAGGATGTACTCTGTTTCTAATTTTGAAAATGAATTATTGTGTACTGAGAAATGCAACTACCTGAAGAATATGCAGATGGACCTAACATTAGACCTCTTAATTTAAAACAAAAATACCTTAGTCTGGGAACAAGGACCAGCCCACAAGCTAAGTGTATTACTAGATCGTAAGTCCGTGAAGCAGTATGCATGACTGAGCTACACGAGTCTCTATGGAAATGAAGCAGTGAACTTAAGTTATTTTATATAGGTTACTCTTCTTTTTACAGGTGAGTTATAAAATGGGTGTCCTGAAATCCTGTATTGGAAAAATATCACAACATGGCATTTATGATACCTTCATTTTCTGAGTGTGCTAGTACAATGGTAGCATACAGTGATACCGTTTACACACAATTACCACTGATAACTGAGTTGAGACATAGTCTAATGCTCATATCTTAGTGCAGATATTTCAGTCTTGACATAAAATGCATTAATGTATTGCAAGCAATATCTAACAGTTAGTGAGAGGGAGTAATTACCAGCTCCTTTAACTCTGTAATGTAATGACATAATAATCTAAATATAACTGAAGGTCTCAAAGTGAGCTACCTTAAAGCTAATACTGTGAAAAAATTCTCTGGAGTGTGTTTGCCAGAATGTGGTTGTTACTACAAATAAGTACTGGATTTTAACTTCACTTTTTTGTTTTGGGTCCCCCCCCCCCCCCACTTCAATTTTCCTCCAGCATAGTCCATTCAGGGACAGAATGTTCAAATGATCAGTCCCTCAAGCGAGTCTCATCAGCAAGTTGTAGCAGTAGGGCAACCCTTAGCTCTTCAGCCACAGGGAACTGTAATGGTAAGTACAACTTGTAAGTCATCTCATCCTGCTTAACTGCTTCTTTCTGCGTCTCGATGTGTCTCAAAAATAGGCAACAGATAAACAGCATTATTACAAATAATGGTTATCTGAAATATTATCCTAAACTTTTAATTTGGAACAGCCCTGGACAGCAAAGTTCTCTAACTGTAAAGAAGGCTTACTCTTGTTTATCTGACTCTTAGCTCAGCAGCTCCCATCCGTTCCATTTGAAAAACCCTAGGGCTCAGCTCTGTTATGTGTCTGTTTGTGCAGGTTCACTTTTTTTTTTTTTTTTTTAAGATAGACTCTGATTTTGTGGAGAAGATGGACTTAAAGCTGGAGTACTTGAACTTATGTCTTTGATAATAATGTGAGGCTGGGAGGAAAGGGCAGTGATCAAATTGTGTTGAACCCCAGCAAGATAAGACTGAGCGAAGAGAGAGAGATACTGATCCACTACTCTAAAAAGACAGATTGCACCAGTGCAAACAAATGTAATCTTTAAGCTATTTAGTAAAAAAATTGCAGGTTTCCTAGAAACGCTATTATTGTAGAATAATAAAAGTTGTGTGGTCATTTGATTTTTTGATTTTTTTGTGTTGTGGGTGTTTTTTTTTTTTTTAGCTGACTTCAAAGAATATCCAGTGTATGAGGACATTACTCAACTTGGCTCACTGCCATGGAGCCGTTCTTGGTACATCGTGGCAACTTGTCCTGGCTACGCTTCAGGTATAAGAAGAAATATTTATGCCTTACTTTTATGGCTTGCTTTTTTGCCATAACTTGGTTTTGAGTTTTTATGTGAGCAATAGAAGAAGCTTTGATTGTACTCATGGTGTACTTTGAATTGCCTTGAGTAAGTACTGTAGTGTTTCCCTTGAATTCTGTTTGGCTGGAAGGCTGCCGGCTAGCTTGAGCACAATGTTAACTTTCCTCTCTGCCTGGAAAAGCTTTTCTGCTGAAAATGATCCTTTTCTGTTTCAGCATCTTGTGTGGATTCTGGGACTGAAGCCTGGTATTGGGGGTGCATTAAAACCTGGGAGAGCTGTAGAAGGGCCCAGCACAGTAAGCATGATTGTTCGTTTTACAGTTAATGACTACATGGTATTTTCAGTTGCAATCTATAAAACACATTTCTGTCTCTTTTTCAAGGTTCTGACTACAGCAGTTATGACTGATCTACCAGTTATATCCAACATACTTTCAAGGCTTTTTGAAAGCTCACAGTAAGAAACCTTATTTTATAATTAAAATAATGTGTGTATATCAAACTTGGCAGAGTTTTGATAGCTGTTATTTTTCAGGTACCTTGACGATGTGTCTTTACATCATTTAATAAATGCCCTTTGCTCCTTGTCTCTGGAAGCCATGGATATGGCCTATGGAAACAATAAGGTATAAAAAGAGTTCTTTATTTTCTTTTTAGATGTTTTTGTGAAGCAGGCAGAAGATTTGTACATTTATCCTTTAAGCTATTTCTAATATTAAGAGAGTAATACATTTGATACTCTAGAATAAAACATAAATTACGAACCAGAGAATGTCTTTGTTTATAATGGTTCATATGGTTAGTAAATTCTCTGAACATTCTCATTGTGTTCCTGCTATGGTTTTTGTGAGCTAAGGAATGTCATGTGTTCGCATTAATCAGATTGTGGGTGGCTAAAACTTTTAAAAGCTCTTGTAATTTCAGAGGTTAGGGATTCTGAATAGCACAGTATGTGCTGTGAGGTGCTCATTTTCATTTCAATTTTCTTTTATAATATACTTCAGAAAAAGCCTGACAATTTAGATACTAAAAAACCCCTGATAAGTCATATTTACTTGGGAAAATTATAGTATTCCTGTCAGCCTCAGTAAACAACCTTTAGCCCAGAAAGGCTAAAGACCCTGTGATTGAATAAGACTGAATATATATTCTCCTAGTCCTAATCTTCTCCCAGAGAAGAGTTTCTGAAAGTTTTTCCTTACCTGTTACACTAGAGAGAATGATGACAGAAAACATGCTTTATAATATCTGACAATTACAGCAACAGAGAGTGAATTAAAGTAAGCAAAGGTTGTGTTTAAAATCAGCTGCAAATGAGAATAAAAAATCAGCAGAAATGGGAACAGAGAATAATTCCAGTGCAACAGTCATTTTGACTGTATCTTGATTTAAAAAAAAAAAAAAAATTTTTATAAGCTTATCACAGATATTTGATGAACGGGAAATTTATCATATTCCTGTAGGGCATTTATGAAGCCAATGGCAGATAAAGCATAAGGGAATTCTTAAATGAAATATTCTATATTGTTTGTTCATATATAATTTTAACTTTAAAAGCTGTGATGGGGAAAAAGGATATTTTGCTAGTAAAATATAAAACTGGTTGGAGGGAGGACTATGTGAAAATGAGAGTTCTTAAAGGAATATCAACACTCTGGTTATTTTCAAACTTGGAGAAAACTGAAAAATTAAGAAAGATGTATTCTTCCCGGTATGCTGTTGCTACCCCCTTGTGGCTTCTCAGGGAGTACTACAGATGCAATGGAAATGTCCGAGCTGTTGTGACAGTGTTCATAGCCTGCGAAACGCAGTACTTCAGTGAGATTAGTTGCACCTTAATTTGTAAATTATAATGTAGCAAAAGGCTCTGACATTATCTGAGTTACCTCAAAGTCATGTGTTCAAATCCATTTTATTAAGGAACCATCACTTTTTGCTGTTGCTAAATTACTGGAAACAGGACTAGTTAACATGCACAGGATTGAGATTCTTTGGAGACCTCTGACCGGTCATCTTCTGGAGGTAACTAATTGCTTTTATCAGTTGTACTAGAATTTGTTTTAGTAAAGATCTTGTGGAAATGAATTTTTAAAGTGTAATTTTTAAAAAAATCTTAACTGTATTTACATGTTTTGGTTTATGCACTTTGTCTTTGCAATTTGAATGCATCACATTTTTAATTTAAAAGTGAATTTGTACATTTAAATTCCAGTATTTTAATACCTCTTATTGACTTTGCCTTTATGGTGCCATCAGTCTTTATACGTTTTAAACACAGCAATGTTTAAAATTATCAATTTATTATACTTCATGTATGTGTTATAATTAAGGTAACACAAACAGATTTCACTTTGGATTCATGTAGTACAAATATCTAGGAAGATTTTAAGGTATCTTTTTGTGTCCTTACCAGATGGATTGAAGCCATTAGATTTACTGACAAGGGTTTGTTTAAAAAACATTTAAGCCAGGTTTCTCAGTGGTCTTTTCAAGAGAATGCTGTACAACTGTAAAAATAGGAGTCATGATCCTCTTTCAATTTCTTAAGTATTTTAACTTCCGCATGAAAAATATGCTCCATCAAGGGAAAAAAAATCTTAAATTTTGAATTTGAAACTAAAAACATGTGATGGAATGTAATTGTAAAGTTTTGATTCTCTATGCAGATATGTAGAAGAGTGAAATGCAAGAACAAGGTTTGATTTAAGTGGGTAAAGGAGAAAGCTTTTCTTCCTCATTTTCCAGAAAGTATCAGACACTTCCTTAGAACCAGTGCATTATTTCAAACAATGTTAAGGATCGGCCATCTCTAACCTTATTTATGGAGATCATATCCACATAATCTTTTATCTAGGAGAAGAAATTTGGATACTTAGGGGTTTAAAGACTTAAAGCACAGGCATCTCTTTCTCTTGTCTTTTTTTTTTTCCCCCCTCCAAGACAATAAGGTTCACCATCCACATCGTGAGACTCTGTGTTTTCATCTAGAAAGCAGTCTGTTTCAGCCTGTTATCCATTGTGTGTATTTGCCACTGCTTTGTAGGAAATACACAGTCTATTTCAATTTCTTTTAAAGTACTGCCTTACTTCCTTTTAAACCTAAGTTGTCAAGGTACAGCAAGGAAGGAGAAAACACCAGCTGCAAATTCAATTAAATATAATCTGAGGGAAGAATTTGTTCCCTGTCTCTGGAACTGATTATCTGGTCAGATTCAGAGCATCATGAAGTAGTTCAAATTCTCTCTCTCTCTCTTTTTTTTTTTTTTTTTTTTTTTTTTTAAATATAAGATAACAAAAATGTAAGTCATTCAGGAGAGTAGCTATTTCTTGTCTGCGTTTTTTAACATGAAGCTAGCTCTTCTGCATTGTCCTCCTTTTCAGTTTGGCTAGTGGCTGATAAGGGAATGGTCCACCAACCAAAAACATCAGCCTTCCTTACGATCCTGCCTTGGGCTTTGATTCTGGATTCTCACACCATCTGACCTAGGGCTGGAAGGGTGGGTGGAAATAATTATGTAGAGGTCAGTGAAACTGTAGACTTACCTTACTTGTTTGAGGGTAATGTATCGGGTGTGGGAGTACAGTTCATACCAGATATCTATGCAATGGATTTGCCTGATGTTTTTAATTTTTCTGTTCTAAAAAAAGCAATTGGCAAAACTATTAGATTTAGTTAATTAGGAATACGAAGGGAAATGAACACAGGCACTTGAAAACTAAGCTTGAAATAGAGTATGCTATTGTTTTGTCAAGTTTTTGAAATAATGGAGCGGAAGGCTTATTTTACATTTACTATGTAGTTACATTCTATATTTGAGAATATAGAAGAGCAGACACTTTCTGTGTTGGATACTGTCATGTTTCCTCACTTGATTATGTTAAGCAGTGCATGAAAGGTGAAACTTTGAATTTTATAGTAGCTTAAGGCTAAGTTAAACCTGAAAGTTTCAGGCATTCATTGAAGAGTTGTTTGGTGCATTTTAATCAATCGTTATCGGAATTAGTAGTTAGCATATTCTTTTTGGAAACTGTATTGTCTTGAACTGTTGTGGTTTTCATTATGTTTCCTTCTGTGTCTTTCACTGCTTCCTATTGCTTCCTTATTCAGAAGGTATGTCTGTCCAAAAGATAAGAATTTTTTTACTATTAAACCTAATTTTATGATCTAGAAATTCTTTGTGTGGTTGTAAAAATTTTTTATAATATTGCATGTAAATTCTAATATAATTAAAATATCAAAATTTTATATATTACATATATGTAAATCTTGGTGAAATAAAAGTGACTTTAAACAAAACTTTTCTTTTTTCAGGTTTGTCAGCATCCGAACTCCAGAATGAGAGAATGGGGAGCAGAAGCTTTAACTTCTCTCATTAAAGCAGGACTGACATTCAGCCATGATC
This sequence comes from Sagittarius serpentarius, assembly GCA_034782735.1. Taxonomy (NCBI): domain Eukaryota; kingdom Metazoa; phylum Chordata; class Aves; order Accipitriformes; family Sagittariidae; genus Sagittarius; species Sagittarius serpentarius. Next base: position 36,596,448 of record JAVKLA010000005.1, read on the forward strand.
CTCCATTATCTCAAAATCAGGTAAAGTAAGTTTAAGAGCAGCTGTTTTCCTCCTTTTCTGGAACTTAAAATGAACGTTAAATCAAAATCTTCCCTGGAGGAGGTTTCCTGCAGTTCAATGAATAGGAAGCATTCATAAAGCAGCTTTACTGTTGAGTTTATAAAGGCTACAGCTGGAACATTCAGATGTAACTATTGAGAATCACCTCATGCATTCTAATGAACTACCCTCCTTCCTTTTTCAAATGCGTAACAAAGAGTGGTGATGCTTGCATATTATGTCCATTTGTTAGAAAAAATTACAGATCACCCTCATGAGTGTGAAACAATTCCAGAATGTTTAGAAGTATATATGTGAAGTGGTGGCAGGTAAAAAATAAATTTCCTAACCTTCTAAATCACAGCTGTTCAGTCCATTGTTAATAAAACATTCTAATATTTTTACTGAGGTTCAATGGATAGCTTTTTCAAGGTCTCTTTAGTCAGAAGCTGAGTCTAGCCCTGCTGGGTGAGCGTAAAGTTGCATGATGGTTTTTAAGCAGCAGTGACAGCATGCTGTAGCTGCTTCCTGAGGGACCTGGAGAATGGGGTGGGGAAAGAGGAAAAAAAAGTAAATTTCCTCCTGAGATCCTTTATAAACAGTTTTTTAGAAAGGTCAGTTTGACACTGAATTTGAGCTTTTAATACGTGAGTTACTGAGTTCATTTAATGAATCTTCAGTTGTTACTGTATGCTTTCACTTATACATAAAAATAATGAAGGATCAGTTAAATTTTAGCATCCTTAATTTGCTTTGTTGTTTACTTTCAGAGACTGCAGTTGCTTTTATTGAATCCACTAAAGGAACTCTCAAACATTAGTCATCCTGATATCAGGATCAAGCAGTTGGAGTGTGTGCTCCAGATTTTGCAAAGTCAGGGTGACAGCTTAGGACCTGGTTGGCCATTGGTGCTTGGAGTCATGGGCGCAATCCGAAGTGATCAGGGGTAAGTGGTAGAAATAAAATTTTAAAATCATGTAAGATAAGAACATTAGAAAGAATTCTGCTTTCATTTTCTTACTTTAATAACCACTTTGATAATAGCCATAATTCTGTCATTTTTAGCTTATGAACAATTTTATTCAACAAAAATACTGGTTTTATTTTTTCCTGTAGCACACTTTTGTTTTACTGAATTAAATCTTTCAGAAGACCAGAGTATTGTTCCACTCTACCCTCTCCTGTGGTCAGCATGCAGTATACACTGAGGAGTATTCCTTGTGCCAATTCATTTGATCTTAACCATCTGCTGGACACATCTCTGGTGCTTGCAGATAATTCTGTATGACTTAGCCATTGCTCACAGTTCCTCTGGTGTTCCTTTGGGTAGTCTCTAGTGTGTGTCACCTTCTGAACGCTCCCTCTTCATGTTGAAACCTTCCTCCTTAAATGGCTGCTGGTAGCACAAGGATGGAAGATTATTTACTTGCTGGTGAATCTCTTGACTGACTGACACAGCTGACTCTTGCCAACAGAGGCGGAATGTTACTGGACTGGTCCTGTTGCCCGCAAGGGAGAGTGAGAGGTGAAGTTGCAAGGAGCGTTTTGAAATGAGCAGTGAAACGAGCATGTGGCCCTGGAACTGTAAGCACCCAGAACTATACCTGCACACTTAAACTGTATTATTCCTTCTCTGGTGCTAGTCTTGACTAGCACCAGGATAGGTCAGCAAATAAGTCTGGTATCAGAGGAGTTCACGTAGGCATATCTCTCCTTTCGCCCCACCTTAGCTTCTGTCTTCTAGCTGTATGAAGGCCACCTAAAGCCCCTTCAAATGACAAGGATTTTGCTCTTGTACCAGTATTGCTTGCTCTGGCAGTAGTACTCACCAACATCCCCAAGGATGTTGGCATTCTTGGTTGTGAGCATCCTGGTTTTGGTAACCATGTTTCCTTTGGTACCTGCTGTTTCCACACTTGGTGCAGTGTGTTCTGGGGTTCCTACATGCCTTTTGCTTTTCACTGTAGTTGTTGATGGATGAGAACCAACACAGATTCCTTCTCAAGACAGTCTTCAGATTCTTTCACATCTCAAACCTGTACCTCACTGGCAGATATCTCAAGATGTTACTAAGGTCTTGTGTTATATCTTAGCCTCCTCCTACAAAGCATATAGAATAATGTACATTTCTTCAACTACATAGCGCTGTTTGCCCACATCATGTCAACTACAGTAGGAAAAACAGTGAAGCAAGCCTCCTTTTCCTTGGGAAACAAGTGAATTTCTTGCCTCGCTTATAGCTGTGAGCACAAGATGTGAGCACTATTGTCATACTTTAAATACAAACTTACTGAGACTTTCTTAACAAGTGTCTTCCCTCTGGTCAGTGAACATCCTGGATTCCAGGACAGAAACCCGTTTGCCATCCAGGAGAACTACTTGCCAGGCTGCTGTAAATACAGAAGATGCCAGTGATAGATACTTTGGTTACTTCTTGATTGTACAGTACTAGCCTGCCAAAAAAAAAGGAAGTTTTCTTAAGAAGAATTTTTCAGTGGGATGCCCCTGTTTATTTTAAGCATAGATGAAGCACTATATGATCTTAAGTTTTCAAGCTAAGCTTAAGTTTCTTGCATTTATAGCTACCTTTTTGGTGGCCACCTATAACATTAAGGACAATTTTACGTTTTGAAGGGCTGTATTGCTGTTGACACTTGCATGAAGGACTTTGAAACCTTTGTACAGACACAGTAGTGTGAGACATTAATTGAGAAACGGTTTGAATTTGTTCTAGCAGCCTTCCGTTTGAAGATTAGAAAGAGAAGTTACTTTCCCATTAACTCAGCTCTTTAAAATGAGTAGTGTTACTATATCTTCATTTCCTGCCTTCTTCCCTTCTCTCTTAGAGTCCTTGAAAGTCACATACCTCTGGAACTTGGTAGTGGAAAGGGAACTGCAGCAGTTTTGGGTGTCTTTCACTTTATAGACTCCTGTAACGATTATGGGGGAAGGCAGTGTGTGAGCATTTCCTCCATGAGTATAGTAATGATAAATGCTTTGATCTTACATGGTAGGATGGATGTCTCTCTGCAGTATGCATCATGTTAGAGAATTATTAGTGACACCATTATTGTCCATGTGAAGTTTCTTGTGCATTCCTCTGGCTTCTATATCATGTTGGCTGTTAACAATACAGTGGAAATGGCCCACCTATGATTTTCATTTTGAATCAGTTGAAAAAATTATTATTTTATTTAGGATTCTGAAATATGTAACTGACATATCTGTATTCTGGATTTTTTCCTGGGATATATATTCTGAAGGACACTAAGTTTCTGTATTACAAACCTTTAGAATTTTTTTCTTTTGTAAAATAAACATTGAGCATTAAAAAACCCCAAACCTTTAGCGGAATTTAAGTGTAGCTTCCCTATTTTGTATTATGTACACTCCACCACTTCTTTCGATTCCTTCACTTTCTCTCTCACTAAACAAGGTTTTAGCTATAGATGACCTTGCTGCTTCTGAAAGCTCCTTCTCACAAACCTTTTCCGTGCTACATTTTCATTTTATGTTTGTATTCAGAATTTAATTCTGAAGGCAAAGTATTTATTAAAGACCTATTTAATGGCAGGTATTTTGAAAAGACTTTGTCTAAGATAATACAGTATTGAACACTACCATTATGTTAGCATGCATCTTCCCTAATAAATAAAAATACATTTTGCCCACTTGTTTGGCATATAAGTAATTTGTAACTGCTGATACAAGAAATTGTTCAGAACAGCTTGCTCTTTGGAAGATAATCATGCTCAAAATTCAGCTTTGTTTTGTCTGTTGTAGGTTTTTTAGAATGTTTTAGCTGACACATTTGAACTGACAAGTCTTAGAACTCTAGAACAGAGAAGCAGATTTTACTATATAAAACTAGCTGAGGGCCACTGGAGAATCTAAACTTCAGCTTCACTAGCTAGTTAACACGGACTAAAATACTTCATCACAATTTGAAGCTTCAACCTAATTTCCAAAAAGCCCTCTAGCTGAAACATATAAAATGTTGCAAATTCATCTCAAAAAAAATCAATTTTTTTTCTTTTTTTAAATAATGCTATCTCCTGAGGTATTGTATTCAAAACATTCCTGTGCTCTTGAAGAAATTTGAAATGAGTGTGTGTGTGTGTTTTGTTTTTGTTCTGTTTTTTTAAGAGAGTCCTTAATACGGACTGCATTCCAGTGTCTTCAGTTGGTTGTGACAGACTTTCTTCCAACAATGCCATGTACTTGTCTACAGATAGTTGTTGAAGTTGCAGGAAGCTTTGGACTTCACAATCAAGAGCTAAATATTAGCTTAACTTCAATTGGTTTGTTGGTGAGTTTTATATTAACCTACAGTGATGCTGCTTCTGGCTTTTTTTTTTTTTTTTTAAATGAAAATTACTCTGTTGCCAGTTCTACAAATGAAAGCCAAAACCTATTTTTTGAGTTCTCAAACTCATGGGAGTTTGAACTCCCATGCTGTCATTTGGAATCATATGCAAATTGAGTGAGCACAATTAATCTTTAATCTGCACTACTCCAGGATTAGGTGAAGAAACAATACTGTGTTGCAATCGTGTTCATCAGTATCTTACTTTTAATACGTTGTTGTGCTTCTTGTATAACTGCGGCCTAAAAGCTGAGGCTGATTAAAATACTTCCTGCACCTTGCAGTATTTATGTGCTGATCTTCTTCCGTCAGTGTAGGGAAATTAATATCTTGATGTAATTCACAAAATACTTTTAAATATGAAAATGAGAAAGAATTTATTTCATGATTATTAAGAGCATGATAATATTCTTCTTGCACAACAGCGTATGTCTTATTTATTTTGTAGTGGAATATTTCGGATTATTTTTTCCAAAGAGGTGAAATAATTGAAAAGGAGCTAAACAAAGAAGAAGCAGCGTTGCAGAAGCAGGCAGAAGAGAAGGGGGTGATGCTGAATAGACCTTTTCATCCTGCACCACCATTTGACTGTCTTTGGTTATGCCTATATGCCAAACTTGGAGAACTGTGTGTAGATCCCCGACCTGCAGTTAGAAAGAGTGCTGGGCAGACATTGTTTTCTACTATTGGTGCTCATGGAACTTTATTGCAACATTCAACGTGGCACACAGTAATATGGAAGGTATGATGTATAAGCTTCCACTGAAGGTTTTTTAAAACTGCATTCACGTTTTGGTAACTGTTGACATGCTATTTTAATATCAGTTAACTAGTTTATTAAGACTTTTTGAAGATAAAATATGATGGCAGAAGTCTGATGCCGTCTTTTGGTTTTTTGGTGGGTTTTCTTCCCCCCCCCCCACTTTCTTTTCTCTGACCCCTATAGCCTCTTATGAAATGTAATTTTTGTATCTTGACCATTTCTTTCTTACTCAGGAGTTGTATAAAAAGCTACTCCCTTCCTATGAAGATGAACGACTCCTTTGTGTGAAAATATGGTGACGTTTGAGGGTCATGTGATTGGATTGATCTGATGTTAGATCAGGCTTGACTTTACACTCTGTTTTGGCTCTCTTATTTGAGAGGATCTGTCAAATGCCCTGTTCTAGGTCACAGTCATGTTGGTTGTGCCTTACGGAAAAAGTCAGGCTGTTGTTGAATCTGTTGCCTGTTGTACCTGTGAGGTATCTGAGATCCATCGGTTTTAGCCTTCTGTTAGTGCTAACATTGTTCTCAGTGTTTTTAATTGTGCTGTTTCTAACCTGTCTCAATTGAGCACCAGTTGGCTGATTCTTACTCTTAGCTGTTGCAGAGACTGTTTTAGAATAAGGGAATTCTCAAGGTGACACAGTAACATAAAGGATAATGGAAAAATTACCATTTTTTGTTGTTTTACCATGAATACAGCTGTGGTGTTTGAGTTGCTTTTTTCTTCTTTTTCTGACTATTGCAGGTTTTATTTCACCTGTTGGATAGGGTTAGAGAATCTTCTACCACAGCTGACAAAGAGAAGATTGAATCAGGAGGAGGCAACATTCTCATCCATCATTCAAGGGATACAGCTGAGAAACAGTGGGCTGAGACATGGGTATTAACACTGGCTGGAGTTGCAAGAATATTTAACACCAGGAGATACTTACTGCAACCTTTGGGTAAAATTTATAGTTTAAAGTTATTGAAAGATACAGTAATAAACTTCTTGCTTTTGTATATTTTTTCAATTAAAGTGCTGGGCAAGAATCTTAATCTTAGCTTAAAAGTGTGTTCTGTTGTGTCTCACCTCAAATGTGATGAAAATTACAGACTTTTTAATTCATGCACCTTAGAGACAAAAATTTTTAAGTACGAATTTCATCTTGTGTATCACAATACATGAGATTAAATCTCACTAGTCACAATTCTGGGTGCCAAATAGCTTTAATTTATAGTAGCCTGATAACAGTAATAGTTTTTCTGTTCTTTTGGTTGTCAGAACATATTTTTCCTCTTGTCTTTCTGAGATTATGCAACACTTACCTAGAACTCTTCTGTGGCATCAGTGTGTCAAGTTTAACCAGTGCTCTTACAATGTAAAGGGAACTCGCTTGTTAAGTCAGTGAGGTATATAGCTTAGAAAAGAAGAAAGGGAATTTTTTAATGAAAAGATTGGACTTGTTACGATGTGAAAGATGTTGAGATTACCCACTATTTCAAGTGATTCTTTTTCTCCCCTCATGATACTCTTCCACTGTTTGTCTTGTACAGAGATGTCAGTTTGAGTTACTTTACTGTTGTTCCTAACGCAGCTAACCAAAGTGAGTTCCCCTTTTCTTCTTCTTCCTTAAAATCTTACCTTTCCGATCTTGAAGTTTTTTTATTTTTCTTCTTTAAGTCCTTGGTATCTTTATTTCTTTCTCTTTCTTTTTCTCAGGCTCTGATTTTTCCCTATTTCTTTCTCCTTACAGAAATTAAACATCGGGTCATTTACTAAGCTATTGTAAAATATAAAATATTACTACATACAATTGGACAATTTAAATGTATTGAACTAGATAATATAATTCAGCATTCATGCCTGTTTTGTACGGAAAAAAAAAATTGTTTCAGTTTAGGCTTCTCAACAGATATTCTGATATAATTTCAAAACAGCTTTCATTTCTAGTTTGGTTAACTAGAATTACTTAAATACATTACTTTCAAAAATAAAAATGTGATATAAAAAAATGTATAGCTTGCAAAGAAAATTCCCCATTACATTAATATATCTTCACCATCCCATAATATGCAGTTAACATACGTAACTAGAAATAAGTTGTGTTTTATTTCATTTGGGTTATTTGTGATACAGATATCAACACGTAATAGCTATCAAGAGTATTGGTCATTTGCAGAAATGCAGCAGATTTTAAACTATTAAACTTGAGTTAAAACTAAATAAAAAATTAAAACATGACAGGACTATTTTAATTATCCAAACCTAGTAGTTAGTAACATAGAAAATTGAAGGTTAATGCTAAATTTAATGAAAAACTCGAACTCCAAAAATGAACTCTTTCTCCACAGTACAATTATCAGAGCATTTTAAAATCAGTTCTTTATGAATGCATATATTGGGGGGGAGAGATGTGACCCTTAATTATTTCTGTGTACTTAACACTTTCTGAAATCAACAGGCATCTGGTATGTATAAGAACAAATCTATTTCACTATCCTGAATAAAGAAAATTTATTTTTCTGGTATGGGATGTGGTATGTGATTTTTTCACTAGCAAATTTGACATAAACATTGATATATTGTTTCATTCTTCATATTTGTGGTGTTCCTCTGTCACATTCATTCTTTCTGGTTGCAGTTGAACCGATATATTCTGAAAGTCATTCAAGCCATCACCTAACCTCATGAAATTTTTCTGTATTAGAGTAACAAGTACATGAATAGCCTTTTAGAGACAGGGCGGGTGGGAAGGGGAATAGGAAGCCAGTTCCAAGTTGATTTTTTTTCTTTTTCTTTTTTTTTTTTTTTTTAAATAGGAGACTTTTCCCAAGCCTGGGATGTTCTTCTTGATCACATCCAATCAGCAGCACTCAGCAAAAACAATGAAGTTTCCTTGGCTGCTCTGAAAAGCTTTCAGGAGATCTTACAAATTGTTTCTCCTGTCCGAGACTCAGACAAGCCCGACACACCACCTGCTATCAATGTTTCTGTACCTGTCGTGGTAGGGACAACAACTGCCACTAGTCTTGGCAGATCATTCATGAGAACTGACTCCATAGGAGAAAGAATAGGAAGATACAATGGATCTGAACCACCTGTAATAACAGATGAGATTGAAGATTTGAATCTTTGGTGGGCAGCCTGGAACAGCTGGTATAGGATTGGTTCAGAAAGTACAAGGCCTCCAATTACTTGTGATAAATTGACTTTCATTCCCAGCCAGCCTTTTCTTACAGCTTTAATTCAGATATTCCCGGCTCTTTACCAACACATCAAAACTGGTTTCAGCATGGATGATCTCCAGAAGCTGGGTGTCATTTTGCACGGTGCTGTTTCAGTTCCAATCAGTTCTGATGCTTCCCCTTTCATCCTTCCATCTTACACTGAAGCAGTTTTGACAAGTTTACAGGAAGCGGTGCTTACAGCTTTAGATGTTTTACAAAAGGTAATAATGTGACTTCAAATGCGTAGTGAAAAGTAAATTACACTGCGTCTCAATTCTTCTTCTCAGAACTATAGTGTGGTAACTTAAACACGAATTTTTGAATTCTTTATAATTGCACAGTGTACTGTATTAGAACAACCAGGTCTCCATTCCTGGTGCAACCCAGGTGCTCTGCATTGAAAGGAATTGGTGTGATCTTTATGAAATGCACTTTTGCTTGATTTCAGAAATACCTTAAGTGTGGTGCTGTGTTTGTAGCCTTTTACTTGTCTATCTAATATTCCGGTATTGTACTATTATGAGGGTCTGCCCACAGAGTTGGGGGAATAGTCCCCCAAACAGTATTCCTTGTGTTGCCCAGGTGCTGCCATAAACAGAATCTAGAAGAATAGTGATCATGAGAACTTTGAGTTCATGCAAAACATAAAATATAAAAAGGTTTCTGGCAGACCACCTACCTTCTTGCCTCTTGTTAATCAGGTGTTTAAGGAAAATGCTGCATCTCTGCTTAAGAAATTCTTACCATAGAACTCATCCTCAAAGAGCACTCTTCATGCAAGTGAATCTGTAGAGAACAAATTAGGGTGCCCTTTTTCTGGGTAGTTAAGAAAAAAGGTGTTGCTGCTTTCTTTCTGGTGTTGTAAAACATCTCGCAAAATACATTGTTCATTTGGAAAACTTAGTTATTCAAAAGAAGCAAAGTTGATAATGAATGAGATCATGCATTTATGTTAAGTACTCTTTTAAAAAAAACAAACCCCCAAGCCGCCCAGAAAACCTACTTGGGAAATGCCAGAATTAAAACTATCCACGTGACCTGACTTCATTCCCTTTGGGCTTTCATGTTATGACTACTTTGCTTAACTATGTGGTCATACTGAGTTTTTTGTTTTGGTGTGGGGTTTTTTGGGGTGTTTTTTTTGTTTTGGTTTTTTCCTTCCCCCTCTCAGGCAGGATCCTGCCTCATTTAGCTCATAGAACACATGGTGCCTACTTAATGAGCAGCAATTCAGTATCTTGTTTTCTTTTTGCTTAGTGTGGGTTGACTTATCTCATAGTTATTTAAACCCCACAAGCAAGGCAGAATCATTATCTTGCAGTCATTCCTTTAGTTTGAGTTTAACATATTCATGAATGTATTTGGAGAACAGAAGTATAAGATTAGAAGTTGGTATTAAATCTCAGTTTTGTATGTGGCGATATAAATAACATGAAATTTTAACAGCAATCATATCCACTAAATTTTCATCCTTTTCCGGTCAGGCTTGACCCTTCTGTACCCTTCTCTTTCCTGCAGCTCAGCCCTGCCCAAGTCCTGTTTTCCCCACTTAATCACTCCGTTTATTCATCTCATATTTTTCTTTGCCAGTCTCCCTATCCAGATGTTCTTAGTTCCCAAAGGCTGCAGGCATTACTGCTTTTCAAAGAAGGGGTTACCAGAGTTTTTAACATGAGGAAAAACTGCACATTTTTTTATACTCTTGTTCTTGTCAAGAAGTTAAACTGTTTTAGCTGTAGTTTTCTTAAACAATAACAAAAGCAATAACTCCCCATGAGAAACAGACATCCCGCCTTCTCTCCCAGTCGAAATGGTTAGCATGGCAGTTACAAGCCTTTGCAAATACAGACTTACATAGGAAGTCTAAGGTACCTCAATTCTACGGTACCTCCCACCCCATCTATAGTTATATTACTAACAGAACAGCACTGAAGTCACTAAAAAAGTAAGTTAAAGTGTATTTGGACGTAGTAAGTTCTGTGAAGTCACATGATCGCTCCGCTTGGCTCTATAACACAGTACAATTCACATGATAAGACAGCCAGTGGTGATGGGGAGCAAAGGCCACCCAAGATGGTTTTGTTGGAGGCCACAGTATCTTCTTCCTCTGAAATGAATTAATAGTCTCAGGACTACACAGAAGCTGGTGGAACACTTAAAGAAGGGTACGTAAATCTTGCCACCTTCTTTTAAACAAAGTGTTTCTTACATGTTTGCATTGCAGGATCAGATTAAGTTTTGTTCTTCACTGATACAGGAAGATTTGGGTCAGTTGTGATTTTCTAAGAAGTTCTGGAAAATTTCTTGTAATTGGAAAAGCATGAAAAAAACCAGACGTTTTTAAGGCTGAGCACCTGACTGGTTTAATAAGGAGATTTTATGATGTGATTGCACTAGCAAAGGACACTGCAAGTCAAGAACACGGGACTGGAAGGGAACCTTGGTTCCCCATTCAGACTTGGGTGTGTTGAGCCCATTTTACACCCTTTGTTTTGTTCTTAGTTTTCTTTTTATTCCTCATTAGAACTTGTTTTCTGTTCTTTCACTACTGTAGTATAAGTGCCTGCTTCATCACTGTAGCTCAGCTGAAGTTTGTACTCAAGCCCAAATTCTCTTGATTATTTTCACTGCCTCCCTGCATTGACTGTGGGTCAACTCTAGAGCCAGCTGCCTTATTGGGCAGAGGAACACAGATACATATTTAGGGATCAGATACATTCGAATTCTGCCTCTGCAGGCAGTATGGATGCAAACCTCTTGAGCTATGAGTGTGGTAAACTCGAGGCTATATTTACATACACTGGCAGAGATGGTAGAGAATTGGCTATGGAGAGCTGTAAAAAAACCCCAGTAGTGCATGACAATAGTTGTACTGCAAGTTGTTAGATAAATCTGAACTATTAAAAAATGTGAAGGTTAGTACCAGAATCCTTTAAAGCATAGATTTCTGAAACTAAAGTACTGTGTAAATTTTTACAACAAACAGTGATCTGCAGAGTATTTTATTTTAGGGTTGGTTTGTGTTTTGTTGTTGCCTGACCATTACTTTTTGATTTATACATGTCTCTCTACTTAAGTATGTAAATAAGTGCATTTAATGTAGTAAATACTACTGTGGTTTATAAGCAGCTCTTAAAGATCCTTTCATTATCCTTCGTCTCACACTTCGCTAGGCTATTTTTGAATTTTTCATATGCTTAGATAAAAGTTACCTGGTGTCAGTCAGAAGTGTAAGCCTCTGAAAAGAAATTCTAGTTAGATGAATTTTCAAAACTAAGAGACCTAATCTTCCTTTTTTTCTTTTTAAATATTATATGGATAATTTTTAGAGTTGAAAATACCCCAGTAGACTGGTTAGAAAATGCTTCTATTTGTAGAACAAAAATTTTACAAGACTTTCATAAAATTTGAAGAAGAACCTACTCGTGCAAACTTCAAATAGGAAGTAGTTACTGCTTTTGTTCACCAGTACAGAAGAAGTAGCATCTGAAATTATTAATTTCAGGATCAGTGGAAAATAGTAATAAAAATCTAACAATGTGGAGTGAATGGCAAATGTATTTTGAAGTTTTGCCATTACAGTTGTCTTCTGTGGGTCATGTAAGTTGCATCTGTGCAAGTAAGTTGCATCTATACAAAAGTTATCCAGGGGGTTGTGGATGCTCTTTTTCCCTTTCTAACCCATGTGTTGGTACATAAAATCATTTTTTTATACCTTTTCTAATAAGTATGTAATCTTGCATTAACCTGTTAAAATCTAGTGCAGTGACTTTAGTGCAGCAGTATATCAGCTGAAATTGTTTTACATGGTGTTGAATACTTTTAGATCAGCAATTAACCTTTTAGTCTTCTGCCACACAGGTGAGTAGCATCAAAGCATCTTTTTCAGACTTCAGTACAGTCTTGAACTTGAGCACCAGAAAAAAGTATGGCTTTTTAGAAGGAGTGCTGCACTATATTCACAATGTTGATTAAACTTTTTGAGCATTAGATGTGCATTTTGAATTGGAGGAAGCTGAGGAAAAGGGAAAGGCCATTGATGATATATGGAGCGCTCTGCTGTGGGTTGTAGGTTGCCTGAAGGTGCAGCTAGGTCTTACGGTGATCTGGTGATGACAGTGCCTGTAGCCCCTCTTGGCTTGCTCCGTCTCATGGCTGGGGACCCAGGATATTTGCCAGCCCCTCGACTGTCACAGCTCATGACACAGCTCCAGCATGGAGGCTGTGCTCTAACAGCTTTGGAGCTGTTGGTGCCTTGAGTGACTTCAGCCACAACTTGTCATGGGTGGTCTGTGGTGAATGAAAAGGGGGTTTGATTGCTCCCCAGAGAAAAATGACAGTAGAAGCACAGGAGCAGTAAATAGACTGTTTCTTGAAGCTTAGAGGAGAGACTTCGGGAGGAAAAGCAAGACATTTAAAATGGCAGAAAATAACTGGAGTAACTTCACAGGATCATTGTATCTGGCTTTGAAAATAAATGCCCAAAGGTTGCCTTGGGATTTATATTGCAACAGGAAATCATTAGCCTATGCCAACATATTTCATTGACATCTTCCAAGTACACCCTTCCTGAAATGTTTTTCATTTTAAAGCAAGATTATGAGTTTCAGCTATACTAAAATCATATCATTCTCATTTTATTTATGTTCCTTTCTGTAAGACACAATTCTAACTGCTTATGAAAACCTTGTATGAATTACTTCTGAAATTTAAGTGTTCCTTGAAGTAGAACTTAAAGATGTGGGGGAGATCCACAGACAAGACTTACGTAAGACTTACATTTTGCTGTCATGTCAAAGCGCAATTTGTAAAGAAAAGATATCTTTTATTGGACAAAATGAGACAGCTGTATTTACTAAACTATATATGCCCAGGTATCTTGCCACTTAATGAAATAACAAAACTTACTTTCCTTAAACTGGTAGAACTATACACTGTCTCTTAGACAGCATGACTCTTGCATAGTCTTATATGGGGATTTTTCTTTCGGAGCTCCTTGTACTGATGCAGATTTTTGAATGCGAAAGCACAAGATATGTATTAAGCTTTTGTATTTTATTTTGGTATAGGCTATATGTGTGGGCTCAGAAAGTATGCAGATAATGTATCCTGAAATCTTTGACCAGCTGTTGGCCTTCGTAGAATTTTCCTGCAAGCCTCCACAGTATGGACAGCTGGAAACAAAGCATATTGCAAATGCAAAGTATAATCAGGTAATTCATTAGAAAACTTGCTTGTTTCACTTGGCTGGTGAACCCGATTCAGCTTCAGATACAGGTTGTTTAGCAAGATGCATTTCTTCCGTCTGTAAAAACTTTGCTGTGCATGTTATGTAATAATTTATTAGGGGTTTTTTTTACATGCTTTTCTTATCTTCGTTTGCTGCCTTTGAATTCTACTTTGCTTTTATACTTTGTATTCCTCCATGTAGGAAAGGTCTTTCCTGGACACCAGACATAGTGAATGTGTCTGAATTTGTCCAGTGAATTAATCTAAAATAACATGTCCTATGTGTGGTACCAAATTTAATAGAAGACATGATGATTTTGAATGGAGAAAATTCCTCAAGCTGCAAATTTTTGAAATGCACGTGCTGTAGAGGAATGGGACATGTTCAATAATTATTTTTATCTATGTACTCTGCTGTTCACTAAGCATGAGCATCTGATTCAGTGTAATCGAAGAGGTAACTATTACGTATTTATTAATTTTTCTTATTCTATTTGTCCTGCAACACAATGGAATCACACTAGATACAACTATTTGCACCGGTGAGTTAAATTTCCTTAAAGATTGTCCTAATGTAGTTGTCTTGCCTAGACTGCAGCATTTCTCCTACTTAAATGTACTTTACTTCAATGTAGAGTACATTTGCATAGTCAGACTACATTGTATTTGCAGTTTGTTGCTTGGACCGTATTCTTAGCAAACCTTGCATGCATTAAACTGAGAGTTCAATGCAAAACATACCTTTTCTGTTCTTTAATTAATATGTTTTCACGTATTAATAGTTCAGTAAGTTACTAATTTCTTTTCCTAGGCGGAATGGGTGGCCTTGAATTACGTACCATTTGCTGAGAGATCATTGGAAGTTGTTGTGGACTTATACCAAAAAACAGCTTGCCATAAAGCTGTGGTAACGGAGAAAGTTCTTCAGAACATTATTAAGGTAAAAGTTTGTCCTGCGTATGCTCTCCATTTAATGAGCTTATATTGAAAATCATGAGTTTTATTTTGAGCTAGTGTTGATAAACACCTTCTGGGAAGCTTAAAGTTTTAGTAAACAAGTTGATACTTTATGAAGATGAGCAGCAGGTAGTAATTTCTTTTAAAGCTGCAAGGCTATTGGATTAGGCTGTATGTATTGTTCTTTAGCTGGATAATGTCAGCATCAGTATTTCAGTGTTAAGATAAAAATTAACAAATGCTTTTTAGGCCACAGAATATTAATCTTTGAAATTACTATGCTCCGGAATCTGATAAGCAGGCCTCTTAGTAAATATGGCATTGAAGGTCAAAGACCAATTTCTGTAGACTGGCATACATACTTTGGGGACATGTCCTCTAGCTATTACTTTTGATTTGCTTTTAATGACTTTGTGTGTTATTGATGTAACTATGAAATGTTACGGGTGCACAAATGTGCCTTTAAGGTGAAATTGCCAAACTCCTGACTTTTTTTACCTTGTTTCCATTTTAGCAAATAATTTCGGTAAGTAATAGAAGTAGTGGTAAATGTCTGGAAGAAAACCATACACGACCTAGGTTTGTTTGTAGCGACTTCGCTGATGTCAGGTTGTTCCTGTGCAGAAATTTAGAAACCTGAATGTGTTTAAAATAGTTATGTGGTGTTATTTGGAACCTGTTACGAATTAAATATTTGTATTTCAAAGCTAGTGCAGTTGTTTTCCACTTCTGTTTTAATGGGATAGGTGAAACTGATATAAACACCACTTTAACATTCAGAGTTGATAATAATGTGATCTATTGCAGTAGATTAAAATGGTTTTTAAATTATTTTTCATGTCTCTAAAGCCCATAGTGATACTGGAATTAGATTTGACTCCTATGAACAATAGCAGCAGAAGAAAATATTCTGTTGATCTGTAGAGTTAGATCCGAGCTCTCATAATTTTTGGCAATAGAGTTAATTACAATTGCCTCGCTCTTGAGAGCAAGAGTGAGTCTTTCCTGTTTCCTCCCTTTGCTTTCCTCAAATCAGAGAGTTCACTAAAAGCGTTGGGGACATATGTGAAATACCCAAGTTTAGTCACTATGTATTTGAAGTGTAAATTAAGATAACCTGCTATCAGTTTATAGTTAGTTTGACTAACAATGCTAAAAGGAATACATCTAGTGAATACATCTAGTGCAAACAGTACATATGCTTAATGTTTTAAAACTCATTAATGACCTTCTCTTACAGATACTGAAGCTGTCTTTCTATCTAAAAGACTTAAAATTTGCTGAGTTTTCATCTGCTATACATTTGAGTTGTATTGCAGCCTTTATCTTAAAATTTCACTAACTCTTTTTGCTTTTAAACTTCATGTGGTTTAACAGTCAGCAATGATCAGGTGTCTTGCAGTGGTTACGTATACAGTTCAACTTTTGCATATTAGGAAAAGTTTAAATATAATGAGGCTTTTGTTCTTTACTGTGCAAGCACTTGGGATAGCTTTCTAGGAACAGGACTAAACTCTCCAGAATACCCTCATCATAGTGAACTGCCTGCAGTCTGTTAGATGTTAGGAAAAGCCTATTTGTCACGCTTAGCAGAAATGGTGGATGGCAATACAGAAAAAGAAAATTCATATGTCATTTCATAGTGTAATTGGTAATGGATCAACTCTGACTTCTGACCTTGTACTTGGCAACAGACCTGTGCTTTAGCCAGCTGACATATGGTAAATTACCTTTATAATTATATTTTTAAAAGAGCACCTCATACACCAGCAGACGTGCACTATCGTCTATGACAGTGTCTGCCAAGATCTTCTACAGAAACTTGTTGTATTCTTAGATTTGTCTGAGCAACTATAAATTTTGTTTTAACTTTTATTTTGCAGACACTAAGAATACCTCTTAGTCTGAAATATTCTTGTCCTTCTGAAAGCACATGGAAGCTAGCTGTTTCCTCTCTTCTCAAAGTTCTCTCTATCGGACTACCTGTTGCAAGGCAACATGCATCTTCTGGAAAATTTGACAGTATGTGGCCAGAGCTAGCGAATACCTTTGAAGACTTTTTATTCACCAAAAGGTAAATAAAATTTCTATTTTTTTTCTTTTTTAAACTGGAAAATATTTGTAAGTAAATTTTTCAGTAAATATGTCATTAGAGTTCAGTAAAAATAGCTTATCTTTAGAGATATTTGATACCTTAAAATTATTTTAATGAATGAAGGAAAAAAGCTAACCAGTCTGCCTACTTCAAAAAAGTGTACTTTTAGAAAGTAGTAGAAACAACTTCATTTGAAATGTGAAATGTCAGAGGAAGAAGGAGCTCAACGGACCTCTGAATACAAGGTGTAGCCTTTCTGACCAGGCCAGGGAATTCTGTATGGACTCCTAAGGACATTTACTATAGATTTTATAAAGAGTTACTGATGGTTAGTCAATTTGTTCTTTTTTTCACTTTGAACAGAATTGCAACAATAATATTTTTTTTTTTAGTTTAGGTGAACACCGTTAACTAGTGTATTTCTATTGAGTTCCATCTTGAAATATTCCACTTACTATGAATTTTGGAAAATTATTTCTTACATTGCTGTTCACTTAGAAGCCCATAGTTACCTTGCATTTTTTTCTACCCAAGATAAATTGACTGTACCTTAATAATTAACCATGCTTTATTTATAATACTTTGTGAAAAGTGTAGCTGAATAGTCAGATTTATAACTAGACAGACAGGCAGATGTGTAAGTACATGCATAGTCTCTCAAGAATGGAACAGTGTAGATGTGGGCAGGTTGAGAACGTCCAGAAGTGAAAAATAGTAACTATCAGAGACTTAGACAATCTGATCTATTAGTTTGTTCAACCAAAAGAATATACCATTAGGAAGATATGATAGGTCTTCAGAATATGGTAGAAGATTGCTCCAGGGAAGAATTCTTATTGTCCCTTGAGAATGGGTAAAAATGGATTTCAGTACAGCAAGATTATCTAGGTTAGACATTAAGGAAACCTTTTACTGTAAGGAAGGTTAGGTATTGTAGAAGATTGCTCAGGAGCGGTATGGAATTTCCTTCTTCTGTGAACTTCTGTGGGTAACCATCTTGTAGGAGTAATTTAAGTGTATCTAATAGTGTCTCAGATTAAAGGACAATGTGGAATATGAAAAATTTAATTCCCTGATTTTCTGTGTGTATGCTGACTTCAGTAACAATCTTTCTTTTTAATAGAAAACAGTAGGATTCTTCTGTACCCAACACTAATATGCTGTGTGTTTGTGTGTGTATAGTTTTCAAACACAGCTGTATTTACTCATGATGAATAAATAGCAGCTTGCCCAAAACAGACAAAAAATAAATACCAATGAAACTTAATTTTAGAGACACATCCATTAGTGAAAAAGTTTTTAATAATGAATGTTTTTGGAATTTCATCAGGTTACTTGACAATTGAATGGAAAACCTTTCTTTTTGTTCTTACATTTACTTCAAAGAAATAATATTAAATAGGAGGACCTTAAAATAAAAAAGCTCATCCAGACTACACAAAGGACACATTAATCCTCTAAATTTTTGTTTTGATGCTTCACTGTTTCTTTAATTTAAAATAATCTGTGCAGTATCTTGTTTGGTTTTGTTTTCAGCTGCAGTTAGTAGTCCTGCTGCCATTCTGAGAGAGGCAGTCCAGATCAGTTAACACCCCGTAATCAGTATCATTGTTGGGTTTAAAAAATAAAATGAAGGTTTCTCAAGTTATATGAAGAATATATGTTCACTTAGAAGTTACTGTGGGAATACGTACTGCTGTTAAATGTAAATGAATTATTCCTAAATATCTGCAAAACAGATGAAACATACCCATTTTGCATGTTTTTAAGCTGACCCAGGCTGCCACTGCTACAGTTTTTGGGTATTAATCGTTTATAAATCCAGGGAAGATTATCACAGATCTTCAGTGTAATTCAAGATAATCCAGTGTCATCTGCATGACCTTTCTGGCCAAATATGTTGTCTGTTTTTCTTAATTTACAGTGAGTGATTTATACTTTTCTTGAAAGTTGTTCCAGCCATAGAAATTCCATCTTAACATATTGCTTGCTAGAAATAATCACTGTTGGCATTAATTCTAATAGCTTTTGCCAGCTGTCATACATAGGTGAATATTCTCTGGAGGTAAAGGAAAAATTGTACTTCTGTGAATATTTATGATTCCCTAAGACTTGTCTGTGTTCACTTAAGTATGGTTTTGCCTCTTTAGAGACCAGAGTGTACTCTATAATTTTACGTATAGAATGTGTTTTGGGGATCAGCATTTTCATCAGAATTAAAGATGTTCTCAGAATAGTTATATGCAACTTTTCTGTTCTCTCACTTAGAAGTTTTAAGGTTCAAGAGAATTTAAAATACTAAAAATAGGTTGGTGGTGGTGGTGACCACATGGCTACAGCAGGATAATTTGGCCTGCTATTGTAATTAATGGCCGTTATCGTTACTCTTTCCCAGCTTGTTTAGGAGTAGATGATTTTTGCTTATATGGTTATATGTCGTATGGCTATTGAACGTCTGGTTTGGGGTTGGGGTTTTTTTTCCCCTCTAATGTCCATCTTTTTCTACACAGCAGTTTGTCTTCCCAAGTACATGGTGGTTCTCCTTACAGTTAGAGCCCTATCCCTTAGTAGCTGTAGGATAGCTAGCCTTTCTGTTCCCTCTATCAGCCCGAGCCTTGTGGTACTAGAAAAAGTTAAAGCTAAGAAGGGGTACATCTGCCTCATGCCAGTAGTTAGGACAATTAGTAATAGCAGTCATTTCTCCTTTTCTTCATCCTCTTCCTCCTCCTCCCCCTCACAATGCTCCTGAAGTGTGCGTCTCTCACTGTGATGCAAGGAGGGCTCTAGAGATAGCTGTGGAAGTTCCCCACGTTGAGGTAACTGTCTTCTGATTTCCTTTGGTTGTCCTTCCGCACTTCTGTGCAAGATGCTGTGAAACTAGCCTTGGCAAATAGGGCAACCTGTCCCTTTGGTGTTAAAATTCTCTAAATTGTGTCTTTTAGTGGATTGCAATTGCAATATAGTCAGTCTCTTACATTTGTAGTTGTTCTGTTTCTAAGTAAATTGAATTCAGAATTTTCAAATTCACTGTGTTCTTTTTTTTTTCTGTTATAATTCTAATAGAAAATACATGTTAATCATAGTGGTGTCTTATTCCAGAGTAATTTGGGAGGATCTATTCACTGCTTTGAAAGTAACAGGTAAAATTTATCACGGAGTTGTGTTGCATGTCAACCTTCAGATTATAGGAGAAGGCAATGGGAATGTACTTTCCTTTCCAACTGTACATGTTGGCCAGCTAGGTGGTATAAAAACTGTTTTTCAGTGTGTTCCCCTATTTATTTATATTAATTTGTGTTTTTTAAAACTTTTGGTAGTACTTGTTTTTTTGTCCGTATTGCCAAAATCAATTAACCAAGCCACAGATGAGAAGGTGAGAGCGCTCTGTGCTCTTAGTTAGATTAGTGACTTGTAAACTTGACTGGGTTTTAGTGACCATGCTGGCCATAACTGTGGCTTACTGTGACTCTGTCAGTCATTCCCGGTGGCTTTCCAGGGAAAGCCTGTACAAGTGTGGCTGCGCTGCTGAAGACCAGCATGGAGTGAAAAGGTTCTGGAGTGCAAAGAATTTGGAAGATGTCATTCAAAGACACCCCAAGAGGCTATCGGTGAGACCGAGTAACAGCATTATCTGGGTTTTTACCATTATTCAACATGTCACCCCTTCTGGCAGGAATACAGTTAGATATATTCAGTTAGACCTGAATACGGTTAGAACTGAAAATTGACTTTCTTATGCTGGTATTCTGTAATTTTTTGTAAGCTCTCTGCTTCAAGCAAACTGAAATGTTTTGTCACAAAGAAACTTAATTTTCTTCCTTACTCCTGTATACCTTTTCATACTCCACACTTTCCACTATTTAATGTTCTACATGTTCCGTGCTGTTACCTGTCCAGGCTTCGTGCAAGCTAGGTAAATATCTTCCTTTTGTACCGGCTCTTGAACCTTTATTCTTCAAAGCTGACTGTGGAGAAGAATTTAGAACCACTGCTGGGGTGGTTCTATATATGAAACATCTGCATCTCTGTAAAACTTGCTCATGTCTTACTGCAGTCGCTCCTCCTAGCAACACTGCTTGACAGATTGGGCTGTTTTTTCCCTTTAGCTTTGTTCTTGAAAATATCCCAGTGCATACGGTCTCATTTTTGTATGCACATTCTCCTAGTGTCTGCCTGGCTGAGGACAGAGTAGAAAGATAAAACTCTTTCTGTTTCGCTGATGTTCTAAATTTTTAATCAACATTTTAAACATTTTCATAGTCTAACTTACAATTCTTCTAATCGTTGTGGTCGTAGAAATCCCATGTGTAGACAGCCTAATATTGCTTCCACCAGTGAAACTGAGTTGGCATTGGATAGGCAAGAGGTCACTGTGGTTAGAACCCTTAAATTCAGGCTCTGTGAATCTCTGTTTAAAATAGTGAACCTCCTCTGCATGGTCTTGCCTCTCGTTTTTGGACAGAAACAGGATTTCAAGCCAGCTATGGGGCTGAATGAGAGGAGATACTCATTGGTGTTTAAAAAGTACAAAGCACAGCAGAAATGGTCTCTGCAGCTTTGTACGTCAAGAAGCTTCAAATATAGCCAAAAGAGCCCAGGTAAATGAAAAAGGAAAATGTTACAGTCATAAAGAATTAACAACTTACAAGCAGTAAGTTTCAGCTTTTTTTTTTTTTTTTTGGTTAAAGCAAGCTACAGCTTGGGAGGCTCAATAATCTTGATTTTTATTATGAATCAAAATGACATTTAAAAATTAATACATGTCATGTAACTTAATTTACACAAAGTTGTCTTGTAGTAAGAGGCTGGTCTGCTTATTATTTCATATCATTCTTCTTTCCCAGAGGCTTTCATGGAAGCATGTCAAGCCATTATGTAAAATTCCAGAAACGTGTGTATATGTATAATTTACTAGAGCAGAAGTCTGTGCTCACATGAGGGAATTAAATCAATACTCTCCAAAAAGATGCTTCAGAGCGGAGTGCTGTTGTGCACAACAGGACTCTGGGTAGCTGTTAGCTCTTTGTTATTAGGCTCTAAAGCCCTTCCTAGACAGTGGGCAGCGGCCGGGAGCTCTGTGCTGAGGGAAGCCTGCACATAGCAGCAGTCTGCATCGCACTGCCTCTTACCTTCCCCGGCTTTTGACCCTTCTGGTACAGTTTGGCTGTATTGCATCAGACCAGCAAAGCTTTTGGCCCCTAGATAGATGTTTCATATAGACACCTTACAAAAAGCTATTTACTTGGGAGTAATTTGCTACATGAACAAGTGTGTAGCACAATCCGTGGCATATATGGCAGATCAGTTATGAATGACTGGACAGAAAGGTCTTCACACCTCTTTAAAATAAACCTCAGCTCAGAAAGTCAGTCAGTCGTAAATTAGGAAGTGTCAGAGTGAAAGCTTCCTATGTATTTCAACATGACCTGCATTTCTATGCATCATAATAGTTTACGTTACTATTTAAATGTTTTGCATAAACTTCTTTGTGTGTTTCCAAAAGGTACTGACGGAACAGCTACTTAATATTTTATTTTGTTCTTGTTTTCAACATATAACTCCAAACTTCCTGACTGCCTAACACACAAACCTAACAAACACACATAAATACAGTATTTCATATTTTCTTCTTTGGTTTTTTTTCTAGTCATACATATAACACTTCAGTATTTCACAGACAGGGATGAAGTTGTCTACATAAAGTCCCATTAAGGAAGGGAGATTTATTTTTCGGGCAGAAACATTGGTAGATACTGTCATAATTGTCAAAACTGAAAATGAGCTGTAGATGTGCAGACTGAACTTCGGGTGTCTCATGCTAAGCACCCAGAAGATGGGGGGAAAAAAGCCTGTCTTGGAAAAGTCTTATTTGATTTGGTCAGCACTATACAGGAGGACTGGGGGAAATAAAACTACAACTGTTAGCTAAACTAACCAGATTTGAATGAGGTTTAGAAGCCTCTAAAGTTCTTAAAGCTTTCATTAAAATTGGCAGTGGGGTGGAGGAGACAGGCCCGGACGAGTACCCTTATGAGGACAAGGCTGGCACAGGTCCACAGTCGTATATTTGGCAGCTGCCTTGCCAGTGAGCACGTGCTTAGCTCTGAGCTACCCACCACGCATCTGTTGTTTCTTGGGGAGGGACGTGGGGTGGAGGAAGAGCTAGGGAGGGAGTTTGGAAATAAGCCAAAGGATGCCAGTCTGCTTGTCACTACAGTGCTGCACCGATACCTCTTCTTACAGAACAGCTTGGTTCCTCGTTCAGTCCAAAGCTCTGTTTTCCTTGCATCTGCCTATTCCGCCATAAATTTAGGCAGGGAACGTTGTGGCAGATTGACCCTATCATTTTCCTTCCTTCTCAGTAGTGACCAGCCTCTGTACTTGATCAGAGGGTTTCTCG
>JAVKLA010000005.1:36619611-36639383 GCA_034782735.1 Sagittarius serpentarius
CCCCCCCCCCCCCCCCCCCCCCCCCCCCCCCCCCCCCCCCCCCCCCCCTCATTGGCTAATTTAAGATGCATCATAACACACAAGCATACACAACACCAGCAAGCTGAAGTACCACAGGCAATCTTAATTCCAATATTTCTAACCATTCCTTTCAAGTGGTCACATTTCCAAACTGTTCCTCAGCTTGAAGATGTTATATGGTTATTTTACAAAGACAAAAAGTAAGATTATGGGAAAAGGAGAGAATTCAATATATGAAATTATATTGACCTTTTATAGTGCCTTGTCTCTGACTTTTGGTTGTTAATGCTACTGGTTATTCCATTAGCTCCAGTAACATGTTACCTGCGGTGCAAATCAGGCACTATGGAGAAACTGAACCCACAATGCAGTGGGTTTTGCAACCGTCTTTAAATTTCAGAGAGACAGGCATGAGGATTCTGCCTTCTGCTCTATGTCAGAAAACCAAGAACTAAGCATAACTTAGACACATGTCTAGCTAGACCTGTCTTTTCTTTCTGCTGGGTTAGTGGGATACCTAAGGAAAAGTGCGAGGTGACCACACAGTGATATTTTCATGATATGCTCCTTCAGCCTCCCAATTTACGTAGCTCAGAAAGTTCTTGTGGCACAGGTTGTCATTGGCTCATAATCGAATTTTCTTCTAAAAATTTTGCTATGTTTAATCTATGTGGATTTTAGCAGGCAATCCTATGATTATGGGATTATAAGCAAGGTATTTCAGAGTTTTATCTATTGTGTGAAGTACCTTCTTTGATTACCCCCCACCCCACAAAGTGCAGTAGAAGCAGATCTGTAAAGCAAAACAGTTCATGATGAGAACCCATCACCCGCAGGGTGCTCACTTTGGGTGTTTTAATTCAGAGTAGCTCTAGTCTGGCTTCCTGTCATGCAAGCATCTATGAGAGCTTGGAGTACATTTTTTGGTTTAGTTTCATCGAAAACAAATCCAGTTCTATGCACTCTAAGACCAGACATGAGCCATGGTTTGTAAACGGGGGTGTCTGAAAGTTTAACTTGAAAAGCCCATGTCTAATCCGAACTAAAACACTGCTGTAAGCGTGGCAGCTGAAGGAGTTGATTGCTGTCTAAGTAGGAGGCCTTTACTTATTCTGTCCTGCTGAGGAACTTGGCCCAATAACTCCGCAGAAGCATAATCCAGCAAAGGAAAGGAATTTGAATTCACTGAAAGGGTAGTCCAGTAAGTACAATACATGAGATAAAACTTCAACAGAGAAAACCGCATGACTGATGGTTGGCATAAAATATCCAATCAAATGGTACAAGATTTTCAAATTCACAAGCAGGTGAGGTAGGATTGTGTAAAGTATTGGGTAAATTGGGTAATTTTTATGGTTGTATCACTTCTGGACATTTAATCTGTAAATAAATTTGTATATACAATGGAAGAACTGCAGAAAGTTCTGAATTTCTTCAAAATTACTGTTTGTAAAATGGGCTTGTCTCTTCATAAAATTAGTTAAGAATGAGAACAAATATACCATTTCAGTTACCAAGGAAAAAGACAAAGTAATGTCCCATTAATGAAAAATGGTTTCATTAATGCAGAAGAAAATGTAAAATTAAGTTTTTTATAGACATACTGCTGCAAATCAAAAGTCTCTTATCTTGTGCAGTGAGAGAAAAATTAAAATGTAATAAACTGTGATCCCCTTCACAGACTCATCTGAACAGATACTGTAACTTTTGCCCATGTAAGACGAGAGATTACTTTGAGATGGATATGAGAAATGGTGGTGGTGATGCAAGTCCTTAATCAAGGCCATCAGTTGTAACTCTTCAATTTTAGTGTTTTACTACTTTTTTCCTTTGAATCACTTTTATCATTACTATTCATAAGATTTTATTCTGAAATGTTAATCGTTACCACGTAGTAATACCAACTTGATGCATGTAATAACTTTAAATGTAATGCATTTTCCCATACTTACCTCCTTACACATGTTGTGAATTTAAAAGTATAACATAGTATGTTCATTTTTAGTACACCTCCTGATAATCTCTCAATTCAAGAATTTCAGAAGAATGAGAGTATTGATGTTGAGGTAAGAAGACTATTACAAATATACTGTCGAACATAATGAGATAGTGACATTCACAGATTGCATTTGGTTCTGAAATAATTTTTGGAAAGGTTCCCATTCATTATTTTTTCTGTGATACTGCTTTCCTTTTTGAAAACAAGACAGGAAATTCATAGGCTCAGAATTTGGCTGCTTCAGCGTTATGCAAAAAGGAGGAAGTGGCATGCCAAAAGCAGCTACTTGTCCACTCTAGTTCAAAACAGTGTAAAGTGGCTAAACCAGAACGTGTTTCTGCCTCTAACCCATTACCTGATTCTTACTTATAATGTTATTGCCAAGCAATTACACAGGTAATTGGAAACCATGGAGGCGGCTGACAGTGAAACCTAAAGTGAGTGCTTTCTGTGTTGAGGGGGGACATTCAGTCAGCAGTGACATTGTTGCCCTCCAGATATGTTCTCAATACTGAAAAGCTTGTGCTTAAATGAAGAAATGTCTTGTTTGTGCAGCACAGAGACCGCTGTAACTGTCAAAGAGATCATGTTTGGTTGGAGAAGGCCAAAGAAAATTGAGATGATGATACTGGGAATGAAGGGGGACTGGTCCCCTTTCCCTCTAGGACAAAGAGACGTGGCAGACCAGGGGTTTAGGGCTAAAAAGGAGGAGTTGCAGAGAAGATGTGGCAATACCTGTGGGTTTGATTGCCTGTCATCTCTCCAGAGTGGCAGCTGGGACACAAAGATTTCCGGAGGAAAAGCAGGAGGGGTTCTGTCTGCAGCAAGCAGAACTCTGAGATCTAATGCGCTAATTGATGGAGATCTAAACCCACTTTGTTCCTGAATGGGAGCATCGAGACCAAGGACAGAAAGTGTTTCAGTTAATGTGCATTGCCTTAAGCTCGTTTAGATAATTAATACACTCATTCTGCTTTGCAGATGTCACATTGTAAACATGGGATGTATGTGTTAATGTCATAGTGAGGATATTGAATCGGATGGAGGGGGAGGGAGATTCCTAATGTTAGATCTTCTCTTTTTAAAACCACGAATTCGATTTGAAGAACATAGTTCAAATGCGGGTGGAAATCTGAGTGATAACTGCTTCAGAAACTGTGACAAAAGTGTGTATGGGGGGAAAGTTTATTATTTCAAGTTCAATGTTACATGCAAGACCACAATTTTGGACATACCTGCAAATTTTAAAAGCTAGCATTGGAAGATTTTGTGAAAGTTTCATTAGGCATGTCTCTTGTTTAATGTTTCTGTCTTCTTCATACTAGAATTACAACTCTAATTTTCCAAAACCCAATATAAATACATTTAATTTCTTTTAGGTGGTGCAGCTTATCAGCACAGAGATACTGCCATATGCTAATTTTATTCCTAAGGAATTTGTTGGTCAAATAATGACTATGCTCAATAAAGGCTCAATACATTCTCAGTCATCCTCCTATACAGGTATGGTGTCTGAATGACAAAAGATATGGTGTTTAAATCTACTAGAAAGTATTGAAAATGTTGAGAATACTTACTCCGATAAAGATTTGAAGTTCATGGCGTGTGTCCTGTATTAGGCTGTTTGATATCCAGCTTGTTTTTATGAACTATATTTTATTTCATGGAACTTGCCAAGCATTCCTTGCAACTTTTTAGAAATTAATTCCTTACTTCTTGGTCAGTATCATAAATAATACTGTACTTATGTTACTTTATACTTTCTACATAGTTTGTTTTGTATTGTGCCAGCTGAAATAGTTCTAACAATAATTTCAGACAATTGTAAGACAGACATAATATCCTGTTCTTAAAAACTAAATGACCTTAGCATAACTGTATGGTGTACCTAACCAGATACTTTCTCTGCCTTTAAGAAAAAAACATTTATAGTTTTTTGGGAAAGATGAAAAAAATGGACATAAGCCATTACAGAGAAAAATATTTGGATTGTACAGTACCCAATATTAGTACTTATGATGTAGAACTGGAGTTGCTGGGTTTTTTTGATTGATTTCGTATATTTCATTATTAAAATAATGTCAAGTAGGTGACACAGTACTGAATGCGTTGCATACTTTATCTTTTTTTTTTTGGCACTGTTGTGATTGTTGCGCAGCCACCTTTTCTTAGAATATATTCTTAATATTTGTTCTTATCACTGTTAATCTTTTTTAATACTAGAGGAGCAATGACCTTTTTGCGAAATGTAATAAACTGATTGAAATGCAACACTTAGTGTATTGGTATGCACACTGCACAATTAAATACGACATTTTACTTTGACAGAAGCCGAAATAGATATTCGAATGAGAGAGGAGTTTTCTAAGGTGTGTTTTGAAACATTGCTCCAGTTTTCATTCAGTAATAAAGTCACAACTCCTCAGGAAGGCTACATCTCTAGAATGGCACTTTCTGTGCTCTTGAAAAGGTCACAGGATGTATTGCATCGCTACATAGAAGATGAGAGACTGAGTGGCAAGTGTCCCCTTCCGCGGTATGTACATTGTCTTTAGGAAATGAAAGGTATCACCAGTACTTTATGAGAAGAACGTTGCGTTCAAAATATCACTCAATAATTAAAAAAAAAAAAGATTGTGTGGGGGGTGAAATCTAAAGCCAGGGAAATGTTTGCGGGGAAGACATTTCAAAGAAAATGTTGAGACTTTTTTTTTTGTTGAAAAAGCTTTAAATAATAATGGTCATATTCAATGCTGTTACATAGTCCATAGGAATATGACTTGGTAACTAACATTTTCAGTTATTGAAACAGTGTTTCTGATATCTGTAACAATATTTCTGAAATCTGATTTCCCTTTATTCCCAATAGAGCTATATATAGTTTCTAAACTGAGAGGTGGAGTCTCCTCAAAAATGAAGATAAAATACCCAAACAGCAACATTGTGAATCATTACTCAAGTAACTGTTCTTGAAACAGGAAAATTGACTGAAGTGCCAGGAAATTCTTTAAAATGGGAACTTACTTAAATTTCACTTAACTTATGAAGGTTTTGATCACGAATAATGAAATTGATTATTTTCATGTTACAGTTAATCATGTACATGAGTATTTTCAGATTGGTATGTGTATGCTGTTACTGTTTTCGGTATCAAATTTAAAGCTATCTTAGCTGAGACAACGATGATAGTGGGAAAGTTAAAGACAAATGATAACCTTAATCTCTAAATATCCTTTTTTTTGGTAGGCTTACTTGCAGCTGTTTCCATTGCGTGTTTTTTTAATGTTGTGTAAGTTTCACAGAAACATTACACATTTACATTCTGGAGACAAAAATGAGTAGTTGACTGTTTGCATTTTTCCCTTTGCAGGCAACAAGTAACAGAAATCATATTTGTTTTAAAAGCTGTCAGTACTCTCATAGATTCACTTAAAAAAACTCAACCTGAAAATGGTAAGTTGTTGAACAGCATGGTTCTAAACAAGGTAACATTACATCTGCCACAAAGACATATTTATTCTTTCCTGTAATAATTTTCACACAAACTTGAAAGAAAAGTAAAATCTGTAAGATGCCATATTTTGTAATTCTGTGTATATATAGGTAGCAGGTAGTCCAAAAAAACCCCACAAAGTTTTTCCAGTATACCTAAAAGTATAAGGTCCTAAGATACGTTTAATGAAATAGAAAACTTCAGTTTATGGTGTCTTTATTAGATAGAGCTTGGTGTCTTCTAAAAACAAACAAACAAAAAACCTTCCATAAAATGTTAATAGAATTCTTGAACATATGTCATCATGCTAGATCCTTTTTTCTTCTCACGATACCTTTATAGGTTGCTGTGGATCATGTTCACGTAGGTACACTCTGCAATTAAAGGGGTGTACAAGTTAAACGCACGGGCAGGCTGTTAGATACTTAGTGCGCTCTTGCTTTCCCTCCCTTCCTGCTCTAGTACCTCCTGTCCCCCGTATTGAGAAAGGTGTCGTAGCTCATTGATGCCTAAGTATATGGTTGACAGGTGTATTTAAAGGGCTGAATTAAATGGAAGACCTTAGCTTGCCGTGTAATCACGCATCCTGTTCCTCCTGTAAGCTGCACCCACTGTGTAAAGAGTTCCCACCAGAAAACTTAGTCGGGAGTCTTAGTTAAGCCAGCTGTATTGGACTCTGAAACTCTGACAGAATAGCGTATACAACACCGCCCTCTACCTCCCTGCTTTTGATACTATGAGGAACAGATAAAACTTTTCAATCCTGAAACAAACAACAAAACCAGCCTTTCCAGAAAAACACAGGCAGGTGGTTTCCTGAAAGAGGCAGCGCCTCACTTGCAGCATCACTGAGCAGCCAGATTTCTGATAAAGTGGTTTCCAAGGCTGATGGCAAAAGGCTGAGGGCAGAACTATGCCAGGATACGTGGAGCCTTTTGGCGAACCCTGAAAGCAACTGAAGTGCTGCTTTGGTGGGCCTTGCCCTTAGAGGGGTAGAGTAGCCAGCTCAGCTGGACCGTTCCCCACATCCCTCTTCCTGCAATGAGAGAAATTTTCCACCTGGTCCATATATGGCAGCGATGCCAGGCCTCCTGCATACTTTCCTATGAAGAGGACCACTGGGGAAATTAGAGAATCACTTCCACTTCTTCTAGCTTTTAGTAATTCTATTTCTTGAAGAAAACTATTAATGTTGTCTGAAATCAGGGTTTTGTTCTCTTTTGAAAACACGGCTAAACCGGAGATAAGCATGGAAGTGATGTAATAAGTAAGATTCATGCTGCAATGTTTCATTTCACTTGTTGGACTAGCAAACTTTACCGTGGATATTTTTGTGTCTTGGTCCAGTGTTTCTCCCTCTGCTTTCTATAGCTCTTGTAAGCTGAAATGATTTGAAATTAATAAAAGGCCTCATTGCTGACAAGTTTCCAAAAGTGAAATGTGCGTCCGATTCAATTTTCTGTCAATAGCTGAGAAAAGCAGGCAGAAAATGTACGTGTATTATGGATTTAATAATAGTATTATCTTCAGTTTGTCAGTTCTTCATCCAGAAAACACAGTGAATGACTCGTATGTAGAAACACAGGTGCGTAGCGCCATTTTATGGATATCCCATCTGGCTTCCAGCTGCTGCTGCAAAAAAGAGTATGGCTCTCCTGCTAAAATCCTACATCATACCTGAGAGCCCTGGAGAGATGTCGTAGTGTCTGTATAGCACTAGGTACCTATGTTTAGGCACTTGCATGTGCCCTTATTTATACAGGTACTGAAAAAACCTGTTGTAAGAATTTGGACAGTAGTAATAATTCAGTCTGCTCTTTCCTTCATTGCAGTTGATGCTAACACGTGGGCACAAGTTATTGCCCTGTACCCGACTTTAGTAGAATGTATCACCTGCTCCTCCTCGGAGGTGTGCTCTGCTCTGAAAGAGGCACTGGTTCCCTTCAAGGACTTCATGCATCCACCAGCACCCAAGGTACAGAATGGAGAGTCTTGACCCCCATAAAACTTTCTTTTTATTCTTGAAGGAAAAAAAGTATCCAAAAATGTTTGTTCCCGGGTGAAGTTTCTCTGAGGAAATCTCTTGTGACTAGTACTTTGGCAACCAGTGCTGACTGCTTTTTAACTGTACTAACGAGAGCTCAGTAATTCATGAATACAGGCTATATCTCAAAGGTTCCAGAGTGAGTAGCAGTGCAAGCCTTTAATAAATTTAACTGAGTAGTTGGAGTCATTTATAATCTAATGTACTTGCTACAGTATCTTGAAGTGGTGATTGAAAAGTGGGCTTATGTACAGCTTGTTGTGTATGTGTTAATGATGTAATTAAAAATATTTCAATTCAGTCAGATTTATTAGGCTGGTGTTTTGCACCCTTTTTTTGAAGTACGAATTGTACTAAAATTTTATGCAAGATGGTACTGTAACATTCCATATATCTGTAACCAGCCTTTGTAAACAAAGGGAACTGATATACTTGTGTGTATAATAAATGGTACAGTTCTGTATAAAATAGTTGCATTTATTATTTAAATTCTTTTAAAAATATGATGTTAAATTCTTCAAAATGTATTTATTATTAAGTTGTATGCTTGCATTTTTACTTACAGTTTGCTTTCTAAATTGCCAGATATGCTCATTCATATCTGATCACGTTACTAGTTTTTGCTTAATTGAATATATCTGCTCTGTGGCCATTGGACATCTAACAAAGGGTCATATGACAAAAGGTTGCAGTAAGCAGTCAGTAGTCTGTTGATCTCAGACTTCAAAGTAGTTGACCTGACATAAGTTTGAATATGCAGAAATCCACTGTAGCACTTCAGCACTACCATACCTCACTTCATAATATATTTGTTTCAAGATGTTTGTTCTACTAACTCTATCCATTTTTGTAGTTGCAGCCGTGCTTTAAAAAAAATACATATTTGAGGGTTGTTAGCCTTTTTTTACCTTCTTGGCAGGGATTACAGTCTTTGAATCATGACCCAAGAAAGGTGATTTCAAGTATCTGAAATACTTGGCTGTAATATTTTGTTCAGTAATTTGAAGTGCTTTGTTTTGTAATGTCTTTTCAACCCAAACAAATTGTTCTAATCTTTTAATTATAAACTGTGTCTGATACAAAATCATGAGAAGTGTATTTTTGAAGATAGTTACTCATTTAGAAGTGCAGTGAAATTTGTTATTAAGTAAATGTGAATTTGTTTCACGTAATACACAATCGAAGCAAAACACTTTTAATAGTATTGGTTTTAAAGTTTGTGACTTAGCACTTAAACTTTTATTTAATTATTATTGCAATAATGTTTCACCTTTATTCACATATTTTTTAACCTCTGATGTGAAAGCACAAAGGCCAAATGTAAAAAAGAAAAAAAAAAAAAAAAGACAGGTGCCTTTCTATGGATTTCAGAATTTCAGAGCTTACCTTTAGGTTTTTGTTCCTTGAAGTCTTTTGTAGCTATTAAAAGAGATTATCATGCATAAGAAATGGTATTATATCTGTTTGCTTTACAGTTTTCTGGCTAAAGGGGCATGGATCCGTGCATGTGAATAGATGGAAAAGTTGTAGGAGCTTCAAGTTGAAGGTGTGACGAACTGGTCAGGGTTAGAAATCCTCTGCGTGAATAATGTTGTACAAGCACAGCTTTGAACAGCTTGCTCAGACCAAAGTTGCATGGAACTTAATCATAAAGCGTGGATAGTTTTTAGAGAAAACACAGTTTACATTAAGGAAACAAATGCTTCTCATTAATAGAATCTATGTCAAAATAGCTTCTTTGGAGGAGCAGTTCCAGGATACTGCAGAACTGGGTCCCACATACAGATAACAACAATATCCAGGCTCTGAAAGTGAAAACCTGGCAACTGCTCTCCTAATTAGTGGAAGATAAGTCAAGCTCTATGAGGTCATTAAAGAAACAAAGTGTAGAGCAGGAAAGAAGGATATTAGTTTGGTTTAGAATGTATTATCTTAACCAGAATTTCCGGAAAGAGGTGTGCAGACCAAAGTGTGGGTGAGTTTGTTTCTAATTAGATTCTAATTGGTTTTTCAGTGATAACACAGATGCATTCTGTCCAACAAAGTAAATCTGCAGCTTTATCTGTATGTTAAAAAGGGGGTGTATAAGTCTTTCCTGACTCTAGAGCTTAGAAACTTTACCGCCTATGGACATTCATCTTCAAAAGGTTTTGAAATAAGCTACCAATGAGCTAACTTCCCTAATTACAAGATGAATAATATCTGTGCTATTTGAGGCATGTTTTTGATGCGCAAGCTGAGGTTGACCGCATTCAAACCGCTTTCTTGCGTTTTCTGTAAATAGTTTGAGAACTACAAACAAAGCTACTTAGTTTAGAAAAGAGGTTTTTCATTGACTAGTTTTGTCTGCGAGTAAGAATTATTCCCTTTACTGTGCCTTGTCCAGCATTCAAATACTTCTTCCAACTTGAAGTATCAGTTTCTCTTTTCTATTTGTACTTTTTGCTAAATAATCTTAGGGCTTATTTGATGCAAACAGCATTTTTGAATATTTAAATTTCACATTTTTATGTGCTTCTAAAAAGGTAAGTCTTGTTCCTGAAGAAATTTAACTTAAATTAACATTACCTATTGAGTAGACCCATGTCCAAGTTCTTCTCAAGCCTGTAGGGCTGCTTAGTCATGAAAAGTAACACACGTGGACATTTTCTGGATTGGGGTCTGCATTGTGTCACTGAAATCAGCTAGAAAAGGGTGACTGCATAGAAATAGGTCAGCTGGAACTTAGAAGATAAGCATTAATTGCTTATTGAATGTAACCACAACATTCACCTTTTTTCTTCTTCTCCCCAGCTTTAAAAAAGACATGGATTGGGGATCCAAAGAGAAAGTGTGAGGGCCTTACAGATTATTAGAAGGTTCATGCTGAGATTTTGGATTACTTGGGAAAACTTCTGTGTCTCAATGCCATGACCGTTGCCTTAATGTACGCAAGGATTTAAGATTACATAGTAACTCTGATTAAGAAAAAGGAACAGATGCTTCAAGCTGGGAACTTCGTATAGAAAGTCTTACCCTTAGAAGTAACCTACAGTAGTTATTTGCTTATCATCTGTGACCCTTCTCTAACTGGACATCAGTTTTGTTCCCTTGTACATGTGTGCCTGCTTCCCCGCCTGTTTTACTGGTGAACTGTGGAACATTACCGGATGTTAAGCCACATGAAATACATGGTCACTTAGTTATTCACAAAAGCAAGTAGGAGTACATCTGTGAAACTTCAGTAGTTTATCATCGTATTCTGCAGGTGGTTGTTTTGTTTTTTTTTTCACCCAGAGTTGTTTCTACTTGCCAAATGGCAAACCTTCTCACAGCTGGCCTTGAACCCTTCAGGCAGGATGTTTTTAGTGAGGTTAATGCCTTTCTTTTCCTCAGCACATGGCGAACACAAGTATTAGTCATCAACGTATTCTACAGAAATTCATTTAGAAGTTCAGGATACTACTGTTCTTCGGGGGAAAAAAAGCTTGTTTTCTCATCTCTTTCTGTACGGCTCAGTTCTGTGTCTTTCACTAGTTGTTCACTGCAAATTTGCAGCTTGCTACTTATTTCCTGTGTGGGCAGGTGTCTTCTAGAACCTTTTACTTGAATTCTCTTGAAAAAGGTGAGGCTCTACAAGTGAAAGAAGGAATTGCTGGGCACAGTTGCATTGCATGTGGTGCACCTTCTGACTGTAGGTAACTGCTACATGCCTATAAGGCTCTTCAGAGTGCTGTATGTCAGAAAGTTACAAATAAGGCAGCTAGGGTGCAGGTTTTGTTTAAACTGGGATCAAAACCAGTGCGCAGACATGGCCTACGTCTGTATGTGTACACCATTTAATTTCCATCAGCAAAATATTAATTGATAGAATATTTTTATTCCCTGAGTAAAGCAAATTTTTAAAAAAGTAGTTAGTTGAACTTCTGCATAGGTGCAAAGACTTTCCTCCTAAAACACTGGCTGATAATACCTTCCAGTAACTTTTTGTGCTTTAAAAATGTGATAAATTTTAATGTATTCTCCAGTGTCTTCAGAAGCAATGAGTTAGCTTAATTCGTATTTCGCTGTATTCAGTGGAGGTTCTACTATTTCACTTCACAAGGAGAAAAAAAAAGATCACCGCTGTCTCAAAAGACCCCCGTCTACCATGTCTAATTCTTTGGAATTTCCTCAGTTGTATAGCCTCAGACTCTAGTAATTTAGAATATATTCCTAATTCTTGGAAGTTAATTTCAGATTACATGATGACAATGCTAGGATGTGTCCTTAAATACAGCCGTGAGTTCTGCTGTCATCCTCTTTTTTTTTTTTTTCCCAGTTTTGGTTGGGTTTTGTTTTTTTCTTCATGATAATGCAAGAAAAAAATGGGAATAATTTCATACTGGAGTTGAGATAAAAGCATTCTTCTCTAGTAACTTTATATGCCACTGTACTCACAACATCTTCTTTCAGTGTTTTTGAAGTTTTACTTGTTCTGACAAAAGAATGTAGATCTATATATATAGTTCACTTTATATGCCCTGGTACTCATATAAATTTAATTGAGACCTTGCTTATTGTAACAAAATGTGAACTAGCAACTCTAGTCGGGGCTCTTCAGTTTTTTTCTTCACCCTAAAGAAATTGTAACATGCATTGTAGAATACTGTTTAGCCTTGTTCTTAATGTTGTCTATCTAGATGTAGCTATAAGAGAAGATGTACAGAAATTCTAGTTTGTTTTTCTTGAAAATAGTATTTTTGAAATTTACTATATGTGAAATAAACTATATAGGAATAAGTCAAGTGAAAGTATTAACAATGTTTACAGTTTATAAAGTCATCTTCTACAATTGTGGAATAAAAAGTAAATTCTTCGTAATTCCTATTTTCTTTAGGCATTGGGCCATGGAAGTGATAAGGTCCATTAAGTTACACTTTTGTTTATGCAAGCCATTAGGCTCCTGTAGCAGTTACTTATCCTGTGTGACTGGATGTCTAGTGGAAGACTAAACACTTATTGGGGAAGCAGAGTGAATTGTTACTGCTTGGCACCTGTGTCAGCAATGAAGAAAAAGCCCAACTGAAGCATGCACATCATCTGCCTGTGGAGAAGGATAGGTGCTGTTCCTTTGGCCTTTGAGACCATTTTCAGTTGTTCCACATGTAGCGCTATAAAATTCTTTGTTTCTTTGAGGTTTCTTCGTTTTACTGTTCAGATCAGGAGGACTTAATGAGCTGTGCACATAAGCAAGAATTCATTCCAACCAAATAGTTGCTGGTTTGTCCTTGATTTTTTTTTAATTTTAAATTTAGAGATGCGTGTTGCATTATTTTCTTTTGTTTTTGTTAGGGAGAAAGCAGTCACGAATGTTGCTGAAGCTCTACGGAACAGTCCTATGATGAGCTTTTACCACTAAGAAACAATCTGGTAGACATTTTCTTTCCTTTCTGTCTCTCCAAACTAGTTACTGACTGGCTTAAGACGGGAATCTGTTCATGAGCATTTGTCTGATCTCTTTAAGTGACGTAAGTGTAAGCATTTACTAACATTTACTACATTATCCCTTATTGTTTCACTTGTTACTTTAAGACACCGTTTACTGAGGAATAGTCACATATGCCAGTGTTCTTTTTTTCTCTCTGGATTTTCCACCCTATTTGCTGACAATACTTTTCTGTGTGTGCTTTTCTTCATTTGTAAGTTTTGAGGGCAGGGCCTATTTGTCTAGACAGTATTTCGCATATCAGGGCAAGTACAAATCCAATAAAAATGATTGTAACAGTCTATGTAGAACATAAATTTCATTTGGGGAGTAAATACTCTTTAGAGTTCACAAGTTTGTTTCAATTATAGATGTGTGTTTTGCATACCGATATAACCATATTACAGTTGCGGTATTACCTTCTTGAATGTTGGAAAGCATATCAGACAAGGCTGCTCATTCCTTGTGAAGAAATACAATAGAACTCAAAAATTTCTTTGCTTCTTACAGCCTTTAAGTTTTATTCAGCTGAAAATACAGAGATAATGATGACGGCAGGGATATGCAAAAAAGGATCTCTTTAGATTTTGAATTACGCAGAAGTCTTTTACCCAAAATTGTGAAATTGTATGAAAAGCAGGAAGAGAAAGCTGGTGCTAGATGTAGAAATGGTCAGGAAGAAGGAACCTTTTTATGATAGGTGAAGCTTAAAAATCAGCTAAGCAAATCATATGAATCTTCAAATTGAATCAGAACTGGATGATTGAGCAGTGGCTTTTTGTACTTGTAACATGAATGGGCAGTATGTTACAGTGGAAAGGCTACAAGGGACATACAGAAAATAAAATAATTAATTTTTCTTTCCTTTGAAGTCATGAAGGATTAATATAGTTATCTTCCATTGTAGAAAACTGTTTTGAAAATGTGTATTTTTTCATACAAATGGGGGTCTTTTAGGTTTATTTTAACATCTAATGCTCATTAGAAACATTTGATTAAGAATTTGGCTGTTACTATTGAGTGTTACCAATACAAAAAGCCAAGTTTTGAAGCAGCCTTTTCACAGAGAGAGCTAAGAATTGGTTGTAAATAGATACGGTTGTTCTTTAGGAAAAGAATAATTAAAAATGCTTCACTAGAAGCTGCAGTGTTTTAATTAGAATTTGGCTAAAAAAAATTAATGAAAAAAAGTAACACAACTGAAATTAAAGGATGAGAACCTGAGGGATCTAAACTTGGGCTAATCTAATGCAGTACTCAGAATTTCCAGGCTTTGTCCAAGAGCACAGCTCTGCGCCTGGAAAGGAACCCGAAAAGCCCAGGCTAAAAATCTCGAATATGTGAGAATAGCTTTCTCAAAACCAAATTTGCAATAGAAGTTACTGTTAGTAGAAATGCCTCTAGTTTCCAGGGATGCAGAAATTTCAGAAAAGATAATATACTATGTGTATTTTCTGTCCGTCTATTCTGATCTTTCATTCTGTCATTGTTCTCCATGTCATGTGTGTACATGTGCATAGTACGTGTATAGTGTGTTGTCAAGGAATCAACTATGAAAATGTGGCTTGTGTGGTACCAATGAATAACATTTTTCTTCCCCCTTTAGCTTAGTGAACTGAGATTGTGTTGCTTTAAGAATCTCAGGAATGCCTTCCAGTTTTATGGATAAAATATTGTAAGATAATGGATAGTGCTCATTATGAGCCTGGTTTGGTACAAAAAACCCTTCTCTTTTAATGATTAGTGTTTGCACATGCAGGTGAGATTCAGAATTTTCATCTCTAGCATCTTTAGGTAAAAATGCTGAGGTAGGTATGTAAATTCTTTGAGACCTCACCGATTCCGGCAGCTTACTAAATAATTCTGTCTATTGCAAGGCCAACAGGATATGATCAGTTTTTCTTGGCTGCAGGTTATGAATAAATTCAGTGAGTAAGGCCTGTGCAGTATTTAGTTTATCTCAAGTCTCAGGACAGAGCTTCTTAAACAGAGAGCTTCAGTAGGACCTGTGCACCAGCACATAAGCATGCTTCCTGGATAAGAATACTTTCCTTACATGAAGGCTGCATCATATTTTAAGAACTCATCAAATGTAAATCTTGTTTCATAGCCAAGTTGTAGTGTTCAGATTTATGTCATATTCAGAGTATCTGACTGCTGTCTAATTTAGGATAGACAATGTTATACCTTCTAGGAACCGGTTGCTGGGATCAAGAATGACTACATCAGCAGCAAATGAAAAAAATTTGATGGATTAAGGCAACTTGTGTAAGAAAGATAGTGAAATTAAATATTCATGATTCTTACAGTGGAGGGAGAACATTAAAATAAAAATCACTGGAGTTCAAGAAGACAGACTTTAGAAAATTGATAGCTAAGATACCTCAGACTTGTCTTCTGTGAGAAGAGAGGAACTGAGGAGATAAGACAGTTCCTTGGAGATGCGGAGGTCATGACTGAAAATGTATCCCAGTGCAGGAGATGGAGACTAGGTGTAATAGAGACCAACTCAGTTAAATGACGAATTTCATTGACTTCAGACACAAGGAGGGGAGGCCTATGGAAGGTGGAAATTCAGATACCACCAAAGAACAGAGTTAAGAGATAGGGATGAAAGTAGATGAGATACAACTGACAGAGAATAAATACATAAGTAGTAAATGATTTGTGCTAACAGAAGTGCTGACTACTTAAAAAAGGACAGCTATTGACACAAGTGATCGTGTGTTTGGTTCAGACTTCCAATTTGTGTGTTGAATTTTTTGGTTTGTTAATAGTGATGACTGGTCTGAAAAGTCAAAACTCAACTGGCAGCATATTGCTTGTGCAATTGATATGAGTGACAAGGATTGAAGAAGCTTACCTGGAAAAAGGAAAACAAGGTAGAAAATAATTACATGTTATCAAATTGTCTGGGCCTGAAGAATTTTTTCCTGGTATTTAAAGAACTAACCTGAGGAACGTCAGCATTTTTAAGATCATCTTTGAAAACTAATGTAAACCAAGACAAGTACCAGATGACTGGAAAAAAGCAAAACCAGTGCTTTAACTTTTTAAGGACAAAATGGAGGAGAAGATGGAAATCAAAGACCAACTGGCCTGACATTACTTGTCGGGGAAAAAAAGGAATTAAAAATTAAAATCTGCTGTTAGCATCAGCAAGATACCCATGACGTGCATAACAACTGATAAGTATTTGCTATGATCAAGTCACATAACCTCAGTCTAACTTCTTTCTGTGAAAAGTGACGTGTACTCTGTGGATAAGGATAAGAACTAGTTGCTAAATCTTGATTTTAGCAGGGCTTTGGACACTGTTTCACATGACTCTTTCATAAGCAAACCAGGGAAACAAAGTCTAGCCAAGCAGACAAGACCCTAAAAGCAAGTACTAGTTGATCAGACTCTACATGCAGCTTCTCTGAATACAATATAAGGATAAGAGAGCGTGCTTACTAAATCGCTAGCAAATTGACACATGTATTACAAGTATGCTAGAAAACAGGATTATAACTCAACACCTCAACTGGCAAAATGGTTTCCCCAAAACCAGAATGCAGTTCATCAAGATGAATGTAAGGTGCTGCTGTTAAGCAGCAGTCAGCTTTTTCTGTTTAATTTTGCTAGCTTTCTTGAATTGGAGACTTGAATTTCAAAACAGTTTTGATGGTTTTCCTTAGAAAATTGCTCCGGTGTTAAAATGGCTGTCAGTGCAAACAGCTGTCATTAACACCATCAAGAACTAGATCTGAGAACATGTTTTGCAACAGTTTCTAATAATAGAAGTATAAAACAAGTTTTTAACATCTTCATGCAATTAAAAATTAATTTTTTTTATCAGCTTTCTCAACCGATACATTTCTGTGGATAATCTATAATTTGATATTATAACATTTAATCTATACAATGATTGTGTAATTGTCTTTAAGCCATCCAGTCAAAACTTTAAATAAATAAATCTGCATTTTCCAGTTACGTATCAAACACCTGATCTCTACTCACTGTTTTAAAAGATTTCACTTAACAATGTATGTTATGTCTTGAAGAATTAGGGTGCATATTAAAGACTGGATGGAATTCTTGCAATAAAAATACTACTGGGTGGTATTACCAACAGAACAGGCGTTTTGTGTTGCATTGTGAAAGGCATGAAATAGAGGAACTACAATGCATTAGTTAGCACCCACTTTTCTGATTCAGAATGTAATAGTCCTTGTGTCCTGTCAGATACAGTAACATGCCAAAAACTGATCCTTCTATTTCTGAGCTCCTTATTTAAGCATTTACGTCTCGATTATGAAACAGATTTGCTAAAAAGGGTAAGATATCTCTGTGTTTACTGTTCTAACCGCAGCATTTCATTAGCAAGAAATGAGAGTATTCGTTGCTCAAATTGACTTTATTATCTACGTTTAGAGGAGTTCTCAGATAAGCTTATTTTTAAAATCAGTATGAAATGCTTTTCTCTCCATGTTAATATGTTTATTCCCACTGGTGGTCCAGATGCCTACCTTAAGACCTTCTTCAGGAATCTCATTTGTCAGCACTGTAATCCTCTTCTCACCTGAAGCATGTTCCTTATGGAAAGGACAAGTTAGATATAGGTACCATCTTTCTTCAATCAAAAATACTGCAGTGTTGAAACATACTCAAAGGCCTCAGCCCATACTGCCTGTCAGTTTAATGTTGTTGAGAGTTTTTTGGTCTGTTTTGTTTTCAGAAGGGATTGCCAATAGATAAGAAAGAAAATGCCTTTTAAGTCAGATGTCTTTTTGGCATCTTCGCAGTTTTGTTATTGAAGACCCTGATCTTCAAACTGGAATCATAACTGCTGCTCTCTGTGTACAGAGTGTCTGCCTTAGACTTGGCATGAGTCTCCATGACCAGTGATATTTCCGAAGTTGACAGCTTCAAGACTGCAGAGGCTGGTGAGCATGAGAGACTGTTGGATACTTGAAACTTGACATCGCCTGGTCTGTTGTTTATAATGTTAACTGTTTCTTAGTTGGAACTATTAAAGTTGCCAAGGAATTGCTTATGTTTCTGGCTTCCTTGCCAGAAGACTCGCACTTCTTTCCCCCCATCACATGAGAGACTAATAATTCCTGGTCATTAGGGGAGGGACTGAGAGGCTCCATAGAAAAATGGCAGCTAAAACTGGATTGCCACCAACAGAGGACCTTTAAAAAGGACAGAGCGCAGTCTGGTTTTGATCAGCCTCTCTCAGGAGAAAACATGGAAGGGGACGGAATATTATTTGCATAGTACTGCTGGCATGTACATGTACAAGAACTGGTTTCTGGAGTACATCACAACTGTTACTTGCAGATCTACTTACTGAACATCTGTTCATGCCTCAGGGCTTGGTGTTGTAGCATAATATGGTACAACCTTACCACGAAAATGAGCCCCAGAGTCTGCACATAGTACTGCCCTAGAACGAATGAGGAAAGATAAACATTTACTTTAGAAAAGACTGATTTAAATTAAATATTTTCTCTCAAAATATGAGATCAATAACCTCTGTTATAGCTGTTTGCACTACAGTCTATTAAAATTTTAAGCAGTTATGTGTTGCCAAAGTCTTAAAGAGAATGCACTGAACTGATGAATGGAGTAGCACAAACCCCTTCCTCTTTACAGAGTAAGAATCGGGAAGCAAGTTTTTGAAGTGCTAAACCACAGTCTGATAGCAGTAGCTGCTTCTTGCTGTTCAATTTCACTTTAACCAGCTCAATTCAAACAACTAGTTCAAACTTGGAAACCGAATAGGAATTGAAAAAGCCTGGGCTTTTTTTCCCTTCCATAGATAAGATAGATCTGTGAAGGTAAAATCTTACTGTATCTAAAAGCTGAAGGTGAAAGCCAGAAGCAATCAGTTCTGTCCTCTTTGTTAACAAGGTGTATTTCATGAATGTATCCAATACATTTGAAGCAGATCAATCTAAGAAGGAATTATTTTGAATGCTGTTTTTCATATTATTCTCCTTTGCATCCAAATAGAGCAATATGCAAACTAATGAAGTGTTAAATAATTAAGAAAAAAAATGTACTCAACCATTTTCTGATAAAACGTAACCACTTAGCATCTATTAAACTATAGGATTGTTAACTGTGTAAAATGTATTCTCTAGTTATAAAAGGTTGCCAGCCTTAGTGCAATGACTATATATTTAATTGCAAACAAACATTAAATAATTGGTAATGAAGTAATAAAAATAATATTTTAGGAGAGATAAATACAGATGCAAAGTAAGGTTTAAAACATAGTTCCCTGCTTATTTAAATCATTATTAAAACCAAGTCACTTTTGACAGAAATTATTCCTCCTGTAATCAAACTTATGAGAGGCAGTATGGAGTATTTGCTTTGAAAGGCACAAGTTGGATTCTTCTTCCTCTGAGATTTAGGTAACTAAAATGTTCAGGTCTACCCCAAGATTAACGAGCCCGGCTTTCATTTGCAGTCAGGGAATACAAATAGGCAGGTCTAGTAGGAGGTCCATTCCATCCTAAAAGAGGTCACGTAAGTTGCTATGTGGAAGTGCTGGCTCTTGCTGCAGGAGCGTAGGACAACTACTTTAGGTTTAGGTATCTGGTGGTGTGCGTTTTTTCAGTTTAGACATCTCAGAATTGGCAAGATGAATTTCTGTCAGTGGTTCACACAACCATAGTGAATGCAACTGACTTTGCCACTGCGATGTGTTGATGGCACTGTAGTTTTTTTGAGCTCCCCTAACAGCACTTACTTTGTGGGATTTTGTTTTCTT